>JASEVX010001569.1:0-14259 GCA_031761405.1 Serripes groenlandicus | reverse complement strand
GTTAAGAATATTTTGTGACAACCGCAAGACGTTTTTAGGTTACAATACACCAAATAAATTCCATCTTTGTTTCCATGTAAATCAACCAGTTTCAACCCTCAATTGTCGCACTTTAGCAGCATTTCTCAGGTAGAACACCCCATACTATTAAATAGAGTTACCTCTAAGCTTTGATTAATCCAAGGAAAATGGGGGTCATACATTATGCAAGAAACAACTCACTCCGCGAAAATGGTTAATGTATTTTGTGCGAAATCGGGCTGGGACGAATGGGTTGTTCACACATTCTACTTTCACTTTCAAACAAGGTCAAAATACCCAAATGATCAAATAAAACATTTCCAGTACATCCTATACACATTTACAATTCAATGCATTCTGGTAAAGATATACACTAATTTCTGCGCAAACAATTTTTTTAGGGACTATTTTTTTTTCGTAACACATAAGAATCCCAGTCATATCAAATCGCAAAACATCGTACGACTAGCAATATTTATGTACAATATAGTCACGGGTGGTCTCCTCAAGGTATCATGACATATTCTGCATTTAAGTGTTACAATGTGATTGCAATTTCGGTATCATAAACAAGTCGCCTCGGTCCCATATTCTCATGTTGATCGTGTTCTCTCCACAGTAATCATTTCATTTCGTAAATATTATGAATATCGACAACATTGACCTCATACTGCCCTTTGCTAAAAATAGCTCCTAAATTAAGATTGATTGATATATTATTTTGGGTTTTTCGCCTCTTTTAACAAATGTTCAGTTATATGACGGCATTTCCTGGGTAAGTTACCAGTACTACTGGTCCATTTATCCTGACACCAGTCAGTCAGACGCTATCCTAAATTAAGAAGAGCCTCATATATTAGTATTGCAATGAGTTATTGAAGACGATATACTTGTTTAATTCATCAAGCACAATTAAATGCCGTGGGAAATTAGATTATGTATGCCAATATATCATATAGATTTCTTAAAAAAACAAAGTTCGCTTAATGTTTTGACAGGAATTATTTTTGGAGGATAAATAATTAAATTAATGAATACAGGTCATATAATAATGTTAACATGAATATTGGCATCGAAGTACGTTTTGACGTTACGCAAACATAAGCAATACCATGCACAACGTCATGTAGATCATGAGCAAAACAGATATTCGCGTAAAGATAAGGATCAGGTCGATAATGTCAAGTAATACAAGAGACGTAACAAATACTCACGTGACTTTGTGCACGATGGAATCGGTTCAGGTACAACTCTGGTTATTACCATTGGTAAAAATAAAACTAACAAAACGGTGGTGAACGCCATTTTAATACGAATCCAAACAGCAAGCACGTTGCTGTACAACAATGAATATTATACTGTTATGAAATTAATTGCCTCGCATGTCGACTTATTAATCGTTATGTAAATGGGCTGAGTTGGATGAAAAGGACCCCTTTCAAGTATCTATAACAGGCAATTAATTATTTTCAAGTTTCAAGTTTATTGAACAAAGAAGCATAAGTCACAAGAATCGGGAGAAATATTAGCATTACAAATACAAATCTGTATATACAATATATGACAAAACTGTTGCTGGTCAGCTCAAAAAGATTTAACTTGTGCAAGGCGGATTTACTCTGTGTTTCAAGTGTAAAGTAAGTAAGGTAAGTTACACCGGCTTGCACGCACGTCAAGTTTGTTTTGTGTTTATTTACCCTCGCCGTGAAGAGTTAGCTATTTTGCGAGCAGACAAGGTTAGATACAAGGGAGTCCGGGTTCGATACCCTAGCTCTTTCCGAAAAGACCAATTGGTTCCTCTACGTACCCGGTGTATAGCACCGATACAAACGATGCTATTTTCCCTGGAAAGGACCAGTACTTGACCTCTAGTTGAGTGGGAGACGCTTAAAGGCACTCCTTAAATTTCCAGACCCCAGACCCGTGGATTGACAGTCCAGTGTGTTAACCACTGGGACTAACCCCGCCATTCGCACGTCGAGAGAGAAGATAGGTATTTTGTATATGGATTACTGAAGTTCCATCGGGTATCCATATGAAGCTTGTCGGTGGTGTCTAAAATATAAAACAACGTTTAATAAAAACTGGGCGGTATTTGCCTCTTAACTCTTTCAGCGCCAAATTGTTTAAAGTAGACTCTTCCTTGTTCAAACTCGGACGACTCCATTTTCATGTTATAGGATTTTTGGAATAATTTTATAACTCACAGCCAATGTGAGATTTCAGGTGAGACAGCTCGTCACGAGCTGACTCACCTGACCATGTATTGTTTGCAAAAATCTCAATATTGCCTTTGGCGCTGGAAGAGTTAAGTTGTCAAAAAAGCGCTGAACTAATGTGCTCATAAACACTGGAATATGTTTGTTAATCTCCAAACCTCGTATTGCAGCCACCATTACAAATCGTCATATCTAACTTATATTTGATACAATAAAAACTATATTCTCTAATAGTAAACTTTAAGAAGATAGACTATTTCAAGTCTAGGTGTAAACAAGTGATCAATTAAACGACGATGACAACATGTTTCACGCTTACGGTCCTGCTCTATGCACGGTAAACAGGTTTGAAATACATACAAGAGACATCTCGTAAACAGCATCTCTACAACCCAGCACGTTACCTCATATAAACAACATCGGGCACCCCATTGCTAAGCAAATGTAATTGATAAACATGAAAAAGCCATAATGTGCTCACGTCTTTATAAAGAATACTTCGAACTGTCGAGGTGTAACATGTTTTACTAATATATTCCTTTCCAAAAACTGTTGATTCTAAAATAACTAGTTCAGGTAGAAAAGCTAAAATGTTTTGTTTAAAAAAGAGTCAAAATCCATGTATATTTCATGAAAGAGTTACATCCAATTTTTTAGTTCCAAAACACTGAATATTTAAATAATTATCCTTTTATACAGGCCATATCTTTTACAAGATGGGAAAAGTGAGAAACAACTGAGTACAGTATTGAATGACAACACTCTCAATTTTACCAGGGTCCAATTCAACCAACATTACTTAGCGCTAAGTAATACTTTTAAAACTACTTAAAAGCATATTTCACCATTTTCGATTACCTAATATTTACAAAACATGAATGGTGGTTTGCGTGGGATTTTTAAAAGGGAAACTAAAATGATGATATATGCCTCTAAATATTTAAGTATTACGTAACGTTAATCCAGGTTGGTGCAATGGGTTGTTCTCTCCGGTTGTTCAGTAAATGTTCTCCTACACAATAATTTGTATTCCTCTCCTTCATCATGTCATTTATTACGTTGAAACCGTCTATCTCTCATAATGAAGTACCGGGCCAAAGTAAGAGTTTCACTGCATCAATCATCATAATAAAATAGAAGGGTTTTACTGTACCACGCATCATGAATATGTATAACACACATTATATCATTTTACTGCATCTTATTTCATAGCGAAGAACCGGACTATATACACGTTTTACTGTATCAATCATCATAAAGGAATACCGGGGTAATACACGAGTTTGAGTACGTATCAATCATAATAATGAAGAAGCAGTCTAATATAAGAGTTGTACTGTACGTATCAATCATAATAATGAAGTAGCAGTATAATAACGAGCACAGCACTAATTAGTGAAATTCCAAGTAAAATTTCATAGAACAAAACAGGGAACCATGACCGTCAATTATCTACATCCGGTGACGTCATATTCAGCTGGTACCCGAGATAACTAGAGCAACTGTACTGTTAAGATTAAAGGCTGACAACCATAACTTATTCGGCTGCGAGTTTCTTTGCTTCAGGTAAGAATTTTTGTCTCTCTCGTTTTCCATTGAATAACATAAATTAACACAGACAATTTCATTTTGGCGTTGATATAAAATCAAGCTGTGGTGTGAATCTGACAATCGGCGATGGGTTGTATTCATTGACGTACGTTCTGTCGATGGAATATTTTGGTTCTACTGTCTGATCTAAGATGCTCTTTATGGTAAATTTATTTCACCCTCATTGCTACGCAGACTTCGCTAAAGTCGTATGTCCTTCTGACAAAAACTCCTCCGGACTGTCAAAGATCAATGCAATAATTGGCTGAACACAGCGGTTACACGAAACACCATGTGACCCAAATCAGAGACATGTATTTATGTCTCTGCCCAAATACACCAACACAGAGTTAAATCACAGGGACGTGCTCCTGTATGTCTAAATTTGATTGAGAGCAACCTGCACAATCATGGAGTCACAACTTTTATGGGAAAAATGGGAGAGGAAGTTCATATATAATAGGCAGTTAGTGATATATACCCTTTGGTCATTCGTGCCTGTCAAAACAATGAAACTTGCATGCATCTTTGACTGTGGGATAATATAACTTCATGCATCAACATCAAACAAGGGAATAGATTGAGAGTAGCCCATACAATGATGGAATTACAGCTGTTATGAGGATGACTGGAGAGGAAATTCAGCTGATTACATATAATACTAATGGATTAATACAAGGTAATGTTTATAAACGGTTAAGTATATCAAAATCATATAAAGTCCTGTTCTTTGATTGCACAGTTTGTGTTTATCATGATCACATGTTGTCCGATGGCCATCCACAATTGCCTTGTGAACACTCTACTGGCAACATTTTACAACATCCAATATGAATGCAAGTTTAGCAGTAGTTCATCTCCATCAAATCTTGGCCAAGTTATAAACTGGGCCCTATGAGGTTATAAATTAGGTCGAAATGTTAATTTGATGGAAAATATTGTAAACACTCTGGAGGCCTTATGTAACTTGAGCATGTTGAAATGTTTTCAGAATAACTGTTTTGATGATATCTAGGTAATGTTTAAATTCATCCAGTGATTATGGTCATAAACTAGGTCAGTTGGCAAAATTTTGTCAGAATGTTTGTCCTAATGATATCAAGGCCAAGGTTGAAACTTGGTCATGTGAGGTCAAAAACTGGGTCACAAGTTAAAATTGAAGAAAAATCTTGTTTACACTGGAGGCTACATATTTATCTTTAGCATGTTGAAACTTTGGCAGAACGGATGTTTTGAACATTGCTATAACCCAGTCTGAAACTTTGTCACAAGACCAAATTGAAGGATAACTTGTTAACACTAATATTATGTTTGACCTTACTGTATTATATATAATTGTATGCTCATGTGATGAAGTGAATGTTTAAATGATTGATGATTTGACTTTGCACCAAAAGATAAAGTAGGGCTAGTGTACAATAACGGTCCCAGTTCCGACAGCTTGTAACATATTCCTTAATCATGGTAGTCATATACCTAAAGCTTAGACCCATTATAGGCGCTGTGCTCGTGACGAGGCTTTGCCTTTTTCATATTAAAACTTGTATAAAACATTTACGCTGGAATCGCTTTGGTTGCTTAGGTTTCGAAAAACATGTTAGTTTATATGCATACTTTAATGATGCGCCGACAACGGAATGAATCAGCTGACATTATGCATTCATTTTCATATTATATTACCGTAAACAAACCATTAAATCAAGCAAGGCCTCTATGCATTTACCTACAATTAACTCGTTGCGTTACAAAACAACCGCTGTACTTAAAAGAAACAACCAAGGTAGTTTAAATCGTTCACTTGTTCAATATAGTGCCCCTTAACAGCGCATAATACCGTAACTTTTGACTTGTTTACATTTACAGGAATGTATAACATTTAAGTTTCCAATATGTTTAGTCTTACTATATATATAGGCCTTCAGGACTAATCATATCGTCTGCAAAGAACAAAAAGATAAAACGTCTGTCGATTTACGTACGTCCAGAGTTAACAGAGATATCGTTCAAAACTTAATCTCAGCGTCTGATTTCAGTCTGTAACCCCTCTCTCCCACATACAACAAATCTGCAGCAGATCACTCTGAAAACTATAGGCAAAAACATAGAAGATCCCCATAAATGAAAGTTTAAATATAGAATAGAGTTGAACATATTGTTTCAAAAGGAGAAATTACTCGTTCGAGCAACTTCTTCTTTTGTCACAATATTTTCAAAAAGTTGCCAGCTGCAGAGAGGTCGGCAAGCATCTCTAGGTGGTCCAGGTTGACTGAATCCACCAATGCGGTGGTGTTTACGACATTATGTAAATAATTCATAACAATGGACGCGACAGACAAATAGGGGTATCGTTAGTCGGGTTCAATTGTGAACTAGTGTGGCCAGCCTTTTTCTGTTCAAGGTGGCGTTCTCATAGCCAGTCAGCCGCCAGGCCTGTCTGAATTCTCTGGAAACCCGACTGCTGGTATATTTGTTGCCTTCTACAGTGCAAAAGGTGACATCACTGTTTGAATATTTAGAAAGTTGAGAAAGACTCAAGAGGGCCTGATAATAATATAATGACATTGGTAGATAACATAACCCTGCCGCCATTGTCTTGTGGGCGGCAACACTGACCCACGACATATCTGATCGCACCAGACGGTAGAGTTACCTTTTCGGCATCCTGCACTTCTTCGTTACGAAGATTTGCCAGTGCCCCAGGGCGAGCTCCACACTCTACCATGAGGGCTGCAAGCAAACACTTGCTGGTAGACCTCCGAGCTATTGCCGGTAAACTTGAATTACCTACAGTTCTAATGTTAATTAAATTGTTTGGGTTTTTCCCACAGTTTGTTACAACCACCGAGCCGATGGCCTTCTTATCACTAATGGCAAGTCTGTTTCGGCGCTCAGCCTTTTCTTTATAGAAGGCCTTTTGTAGGCCAGAGCAGTCCAGCGCAAACTTAGTGAATGCTGAACTGCTGAATTTATTCATTTCGACAAGATATTTCGCAAATTGTTTAATCTTTACAATTGCTGATAGGATTGTTCCCGGCTTCTTGCCCTGACCCGATAGGTGTTCTAAGTATTCTGAAAGTACCTTTTCTGAGGCGGCTTTCCAGGGTCGTAATATGCACTTACAATGCCTAAGGTATTTTTGTATAAACTGAGCATATTGTCTGGCGAGGGCTGGCGTAAAGCGCCCCCCTATTGGTGTAACGAGGAAGTTATTATACTTCCTCGATACATTGATGGAGAACCATCTGTTTTTAGCTGGCAGGCATGCTTAAGGACTACTGGCGGTGGCGGGTTAGCGCTCTGCTCGGCTGGGGTTGGGCTTGGGCTAGGTGATAGCCTCAAATTAACTTCTTCTTGGTCATAATCTTGATCAGCTTCTGCTCCTGTCTCTTCATCCGAAGAGTCGATTTGTCTTACTATGCATGTGGGAAAAGGATCTACGGTCCTCGGCCCTAGCGGGGGCTGAATGATCTATATTATAAGTAGGAACTGCCAAGTCCAGGCCTTGGACATTGGAGGCCCTACGGTACAGGTCTCTGCTCTGTGAGGGGCCATCCTTAAATACAAGGAATTGCATATAGGGCAGCGGTACCGGGACCTAAACTGTGGCATTTTGAAGATTATGAAAATTAATTTTGAAGAGAGCAAAAAAGGAAGTCTACATAGACCGAAATCTTGATGTAAACTGAATTTCCTATGTAGGTGAAATGAAGAAAAAAATAGCGGATGACACGGCTGGTGACGTCATAGGTGACCTACTAATTGTCATGAAATTTCCTTTCTAAAACCTATGACGTCACCAGCCGTGTCATCCGCTATTTTTTTTAGAAATAGATTCAGAAAAAAAGAACAGAAGGTCATCCCATTTAGAGCAATTTTTCTCAATGTCCAAGAAAAAATATGCATACCAACGTGTAGCACTATCTTTTCCCTAGCCATAGATACCAGTGGTATGGTTCGGGGCACGTTACTTGGCCAGTATTGGGTTGGAAACCCATGCTTTGTTAAAATGAAAGAAACGACCGCAAACTGGCTATTTTTGGGCTGAAATATTTTTTTAGCACAAACTGTGTGCTTTACCAATGCGGTTCGTGTATGTTTTCACATGCACCATGTCGATTCCTACAAATTGACACCAAGTTTGTGAAAATCAGTCGTGTATTACGAGTTTTATGATCAATTTCTATTATCTAAAATTAGTAATTAGAAAAAGACCGAAAACACGAAGTTAGACAAGTGTTTAAGGCCTCTCGTTGACATGTTAAATATAATGTATTCAAGTCCTTTCGTTGACCAATACAGCCTTTCGTTGGAAAATGGAAAAGGAGGAACCCAGTTCCAAAGTTTGTCTAAAATGGCCCAGTATCGGAATAGGAACAAACCCGACGGAAAATACCAAATTGTCAACCAAAGGCCCCAATGTTGTCAACCGTGTAGCTACAGAAAATTACCTTTACTAATTTTGGAAAATTTTGGCAGAACAAAAATCAAAATTGCTGTCAATTTTTCCTTAAGTCCATGGACACCCCTCTTCTGATTGGAAACAAGGTACATTTTTGCCTAAAAAAACTGGGCTAGAAATTGGGTCACGAGCACCTGTTGATTGAGCCGGGAAATTTTGATGTCAAATTTTAGGCCTGAATGGAAAAGTAGGAACCCAGTTTCAAATTGTGTCCAAAAAAGCCTTGTGTGGGAAAAGGGCTAAGTTTTCTGTTTTTGTCAAGTCCTTCGGTTGACAAATTCTATCCTACTTGTCCCTTCTCTGTGTGGGTTAGTTTTCTGTCACGCTTGATTGGGTTTGTTAGGATCAAGTCTCCTCTAGGTTTTGGAAGTGCAAAGGCCCTACCCCACCCGGAAGGGGAAGTCACTGCTTACGGATTACACATTGACCCGTTTTGGTCCTTTCGCAGCATTTTTTAGGCCTTTGGTTGACAACGAAGGAAATTGGAGAACTGCGTTTTTTCCGAAACCGTGTCAACGCGCCCCCGTAAACGCGATAGTTTACGCGTCCTGCCTACGCACTCTAGCGATCGCGCGAGTTTCCGGGCCGTGAGACCTCTAGAACAAAAGTTACACATTACATGCAGCAAAGAAGGAAATTGAAAAACTGCGTTTTTTTCCGAAACCGTGTCAACGCGCCGTGAAAACTCGGTGCCAACTTGTAGGCCTGAATCGAAATGTAGGGACCCAGGTCAAAAATTTGTCTAAAATGGTCTGTTGTTGAAAAAAGGGCTAAGTTCAAATGTTCGTCCAAGTCCTTTGGTTGACAAATTTTATCCAAGGGTTCTGCATTTTTTCCGAAACCGTGTCAGCGCGCCCCGTAAACGCGATAGTGTACGCGTCCTGCCTACGCACTCTAGCAATCGCGCGAGTTTCCGGGCCGGGAGACCTTAGAACAAAAGTTACACTTTACATGCAGCAAAGAAGGAAATTGGAAAACTGCGTTTTTCTCCGAAACCGTGTCAACACTTATAGTGATTCGTCCGAGGTAAGATGCATGTCATTCTACTTGTCGGTGAACAGGGAAGTCTCCGGAGAGAATGTGCGTATGTTCATGCACATCTGAGTCACCACTCAGTGTTCACCTGTGCAACACGAACAGATAACAGATTGCGGCTCAAATGTTTGAATACAAACATTGTTGCAGCACTATATTAGTAATCGATATATGTGTCAGTGATTATACTTGAAATTGACAAAGGCCTTCAAGTAAAAAACTAAAAATCAAAGCACATTTGATATAAACCAAGGGACTTTTAAAACTAGTGAATGCTTTAATAAATAGAAGAAATCCAAACCTAAGCATATTGACATTATCTCCCTTATAGAAAACATCATTGAGTTCAATTAGGCTTATTAGCAGCTGACCACGTGTACGCCCAGATGAAGATAATAATGTAGATATTTAATTCAATGAGTCACTGCAATGACCAAAACATAATATATGAAGCCAGCCATTGTAGGCACGATGTGATAACCCATTTGTTTTCCATGTATGTCCGTATTGATGCTCAGCTCTCGTGATAACTAGAACTACAATTGGACCGAGACTTTACAACGCGAGTTACGTATGTATGATACGATTCGTAATTCATTTATGCTTAACTCTTTCAGCGCAGAATTGTTTAAAGTAGACTCATCGTTGTTCAAAATCGGGCCACTCCATTTCCCATTGAACACGAGTAAAATGCAAACAATGCTGATTTCGTTACGAGCTGACTCACCTGAATATGTATTGCTTTCAAAAAATCTCAATATTGCAATTGGTGCTGAAAGAGTTACGTGATTATTATGAAAAGTCTAATGAATCTCTAAACTTAGAGAGAATAAAACTGAGGACTCTATGCTATAATTAAAATTGTAATGCAGTGGACGTGGATCTATCTAACCTGGACTTGTGTTCGAATGAGAGTGTTTTGCGACCAAAGTTCACGTCCTTGTATAGCCGCACAGCGATTGTGACCGTTAGCTGGTCACAAAGGTCGCGAGCCTGGTCACAACGGCTCGTCGGTCACATCTGTGACCAGAAAATGTCCATTGTCACCCAATCGGTCCACAGAGCAAAACAAGGTCCCAAAAAGGTGTCCACTCTAAATGAAAAGGGTTTCTCTTACTTTACGAAACTCAAGCATAAACAAATTAACTATGTACCAGTTTAATATAAGATAGGACAGTTTTCCGATGATATTGCGAGGTAGTGTTCTGGGGCCCGTTTTGTCAACGGTCGTAACTCGGTCTTAACTAAGATTGTCGTAAGTTTGGACGTAAGTCCGGAGTTACGTCCGATTACCGTTTAACAAACAATCGTAGCTAAGATAGTCGTAAGTTTCGGGTGAAAAGTTACGACTGCTCGGAGGCAGTCTTAAAGGCGTATGCTACAGTTTTTTCACAAACAAAATCCAAATCATAGAATTTCTTTATTCTTTGTATTTTATTAGTACATACAATAACTGGCTGAAATAAGAAAACAAATATATTAATAATCGATCTAAAAAAAAAATTATTGGCCTTTCATGACATGACCAATTTCATCAAAGGCACAAATATAGGCATTTTGGTCGAAAACCTAAAACACACAAAAAATTAAAATGAAAACTACAAATCATATTAAAGTTCAAAAATAACATTATATATAGAATGTTAATAAATATTAACAAGAAATTTTGAGAAAAAATGGTAAAAGAATATATTAAGCTGATTTTCAAGGTCGAAATGGTGTCACATTTTACCCCCGAAAAAGTTAAAATCATAGAAATTTTCTATTCTACATAACAGAATTTTCTGTAATTATACATTAACACTAAACATCGTTCACTTTAATAAAAAAATGCCCAAAAAGATATAGGTCACCGTACTCCTTTTAGATTAAAGTGACTTTTTCCTTGCTTTTTCTTGCGTTTTCTTAGAAATACAGCAGTTTTGCTTAAAGGAAAAAGTCAATTTACCAGAAAAGGAGTACGGTGACCTATCTTTTTTTTTGCATTTTTTATTGAAGTGAACCATGTTCAGTGTTTATTGATAATTACAGAAAATTCTGTTATTTAGAATGGAAAATATCTTGAAAAATTGTATGATTTTAACTTTTTCAGGGGTAAAATGTGACACCATTTCAACCTAGAAAAACAGCTTAATATTTTGTTGTTCATATTTTTCTCACAAATTCTCTTTTCATATTGATTTAAATTCTATATATAAAGTTATATATGAACTTAAATATGATTTGTAGTTTTCATTTTTTTGTGTGTGTGTGTGTTTTAGGTTTTCGGCCAAAATGCCTATATTTGTGCCTTTGATGAAATTGGTCATGTCATTGATAGACGAATATTTTTTTTTTAAATCGATAACATATTTTTTTTTTTTCTTATTTCAACTAGTTATTATATGTACTAACAAAATCCAAAGAAAAATAAATTCTATGATTGGGAAATTTTTTGATAAATAACTGTAGCATACGCCTTTAAGTCGGTGAAAAGTCGCAAATATGGCGGCGATCAGAACAAATTCCGTCGACTCAAAACTATTTTCGTCTCGTCTGAATTGCCAGAGACAATCATGGTGTTTTTATGTGGTGCCGTGGTGTTCTCTCGACATACACATCCGAGTCGGAGTATTTCAAGGATCGAAAACACACTGGTTAGCCAAAAGACGACGACATTCGACCAGCTACCATCAGCCACACAAATGTCATCTGAGAATTGTATTTAAAATGTACGTATACGCTAGAGTATGTTAAAATAAAATCCCAAATTTAATAAATTTTGTATAGGTTGTGTGTTTAGAACATATCTAGGTCAAATTATCTAAGGGACGGTACTCTCAGTTTACAGTTGTTGGCCGGTCAAATATCGAGTTCAAAAATGCTAATGCTGCGACAAGATCATTATCAACTACAGACAAGTTTAAGTGATTTCTGTAGGATTCTTTAATAGTATGAAATCATCAATTAGTGTTTGTTCATTTTAACATGCTTAATTTGTTTAAACGCCACGGGTATGTTGTGTTTAGGAAACTATACGATCCGTACCCAAGATTGAACGTACCGAATGTCTCATGAGTAAGACTGTTCATCAACTCTGTCAGTCATCTTAATTCAATTATTCATGGCATACTACACATGTCACGAATAAAGACATATATACTTTTTTCATTCTTTCAATAGCTCTAGATGCATTGAAAATGTTGGTCAATTTAGATATTAAACACTCACTGTGTGAGAGGTTGTTGTTTATTATGATTATGAAGTTCTAGTTGTCATGATTATGAAGTTCTAGTTGGCATGCTTATGTGTGTTACAAGGCATAAAGTTAGCACAGAATACAGACAAACTAAACAAATTGTGAACACGTTTAATCATGTGAATTTCATAGACTTTCAATTTGACAACTACTTGATCACACACACATGAATACATCATTCGAACCACTACAGAATCTCAGATGTTATCAGTGTACCCGTCTCACACAAGTCTGATATTATATCCGTTATGAACATAACTAGTCCAGGTTTCTGTACAAGGAATGCGATTTTTTAGGTTTCTGTACAAGGAATGCGATTTTTTATTTTGACTGTTCGCATCCTAGTACAGGTGCCATCACCAAATCAAATGAGACATTTGCGCACGGATGTTGTGCGCACTTTTAACGGTCGAGTTCTTCCTTACTTTACATCAAAATGACAAATCAAACTTACCTATCGATAGATTATTCAATAATATATCCAAATAAGTTAATATATGTCCATCTGGCTGACTGAATATAAGAAAAAAACTAATTTGAAAACAGCAGCCCTAAACCTGTTTAAATTTTGCTTCCATAATGACCGAGTAATCCAAATCGGTAGGTCAGGTGATCACAAGAATCCTATAAATAGAATAGAGGTATAGTAACACTATATTGAATGATGTACGCGTACTTTTAATTGAATTGAGCACGTATTTCGCATTTCTTTCGTTTTTTTTCTATATCGTTATTCTTTGTCTCTCTGTGTCTCTCTCCCTCTCTCTCCCTCTCTCTCTCTCCCTCTCCCTCTCCCCCTCTCTCTCTCTCTCTCTCTCTATCTCTCTCTCTCTCTCTCTCTCTCTCTCTCTCTCTCTCTCTCTCTCTCTCTCTCTCTCTCTCTCTCTCTCTCTCTCTCTCCCCCCCCCTCTATCTGTCTCGCTCTCTTTCTGTATGTATGTATGTCTTTCTCTCTGTCTCTTTGTCTGTCTGTCTCTCTATCTGTCTCTCTCCTGTCTGTCTCTCTCCTGTCTGTCTCTGTATGTCTGTCTCCCTCTGTCTGTCTCTCTCTCTCTATCTCTCTCTCTGTCTCTATTGCTGTCTGTCTGTATCTCTCTCTGTCTCTCTGTCTGTCTCGCTCTCTGTCTCTGTCTCGCTCTCTGTCTCTTTCTCTGTCTCTCTCTATCTCTCGCTCTGTATGTCTGTATCTCTGTCTGCCTATGTTTGTCTCCCTCTCTGTCTGTCTGTATGTCTGTCTCGCTCTCTGTCTCTCTAAATGTCTCTCTCCTGTCTGTCTCTCTATATGTCTCTCTCTCTCTCTATCTATCTCTCTTTCTGTCTCGCTCTCTGTTTCTCTTGCTGTCTGTCTGTCTCTCTCTCTCTGTCTGACTCTCTCTGTCTCTGTATATCTCTGTATCTATCTCTCTCTCTCTGTCTCTGTCTTCCTATGTCTGTCTCTCTATGTTTGTCTGTCTCTCTCTATGTATCTCTCTGTATGTTTGGCTCTCTCTCTCTCTCTCTCTCTCTCTCTCTCTCTCTCTCTCTCTCTCTCTCTCTCTCTCTCTCTCTCTGTCTATCTGTATGTGTCTCTCTCCCCCTCTCTCTCTCTCTCTCTCTCTCTCTCTCTCTCTCTCTCTCTCTCTCTCTCTCTCTCTCTCTCTCTGTCTCTCTCTGTCTCTCTCTGTCTCTATGTATCTCTCTGTCTCTCTGTCTATATA
>JASEVX010001568.1:0-14266 GCA_031761405.1 Serripes groenlandicus | reverse complement strand
TTTTTTCAGACGAAGTCAAACCCTTACCACTCACTGCTTTCAACCTTTTTGGACACATTGTACGCATTGTCGCACGTGCGTATGGCTGGGTACGTGCCCAATATTACAAGATATGATCAACTCCGATATTATAATGATGTTATAATAATAAACGATTTCGAAATAAGCTTTCAGCTTATATTAATTAAACTCGAAGTCTGCTTCCTGGAGGCTTTAAAACCAGGATCGAAAACTATAAACGT
The DNA here is from genome assembly GCA_031761405.1 of Serripes groenlandicus. Taxonomy (NCBI): domain Eukaryota; kingdom Metazoa; phylum Mollusca; class Bivalvia; order Cardiida; family Cardiidae; genus Serripes; species Serripes groenlandicus. The sequence goes on along the minus strand of JASEVX010001568.1, from coordinate 14,024 downwards.
TCACACTCTGTGGTTACTGATTGGTCAGAAGCAAATTCATCCACGAAATTGACCAATCAGAAGTCTTATATGGATTATAGGAGTTTACTTTGGGACACAGAGAAATAATTCAAGAAGCAGCTTATGACATGGTTTCTTATTTACTCGAACTTGAGTACATGGTAAAGACTCCATTGTATTATCGAATTGCGTATATGTATTGAACATACATACAGGAAAACCACCCTTAGCGTTATCATTACAAGACATACAACATTCTGCACGTGATTCCATCTTTACAGACAACGCTGATTATAATTTCTAATTAATACGGCATGAAAACCAAAAACAAAGAAACCTGCGGCGCCAACAAGCGGTAATGACAAACTGAACCTGTTACAGGGTTTTTTATGTAAGGTACACTTTTGATTACATAGTATTGGTTACAAAGGTTAACCCAAAACAGGGAGCTTGGATCATTTGTATCCCTTTTATCCTTTTTATCAAGAACTAAGACAGATATATATAAAGAAAATGTATTACAGAAATCCTAATATGTGCAAATTCATTTCTATGTTAAACTCATCAAATCTAAATATTTTAAATGCCATTGGAATATACTATACCAAAGCTATCCACAAAAGAATAAGTGTACTTAATGTAGTAAATGATTAGACGTTGAGAGTTATGGCTCCTTTTCATGTCGAGCTTATTGCTTAACATGGCATGAAAACATAGCACCAAGCTCTTTATCCGAATATCTGCATACTTATATATTCCGCTCATTTCAAACAATATTTCCGCCTTCTTGGGAATTGCATTATTCTTTCAAAATAGTATTTGTTAAACTGTATGTCTATTTTTCATTAGTATGCACATGTATATTGTAAATGTTTTGACGGTGAACCATATGTGTTCAAGTCGTATGAATCAAATTATGTTCTGTTCTGTTCTGTTCTGTTCTAATTGAGACGTTTCTTGACATCTTAAAAAGGATTGATTGCAAACAATACATACTCTAAATAAGATGCGCAGGTGGTTTTCGAAGAGCACTTCTCATTTAGGTCGCAAGTTTGAGCCCGAAATGACAACCTTGATAAACAACAACAGAACACAACTGGACCCTTTCAGAATGTTTTAATTATTTTGAAATAGATAACAATTGGGACCCGCTCGGCTATTTACTTAAACAAAATGTTTACTCGAGATGCAAATACAACAAATAAATTCCTTCTTTTTTTCCTTGTAAATCAATCAGTTTCAACCCTCAATTGTCACAGTTTCTAAGCATTTCTCAGGGAGACTACTTATATCATTGAGCAGAGTTACCTCCAAGCTTTAAAATAACCCACATAAAAATTGCGGAGGGGGGGGGGGGGGGGGGGGGGGGGGTGTGGGGGTAATTCATTATGCAAGAAAGAACTCACCCGGCGAAAAGGGTAACATTCATTTTGGACGAAATCGGGCAGGGACGAAACTGATTGTTTACATATTCTACTTTCACTTTCATACAATGGTCTGATTGATTTATTGCGGTTTAACGCCGTTTTCAACAATTTTCAGTCATATCACGGCGGTCAGTTCACCTACTCATATGTTTCTTGGCTTTGTCACACCAGTACTTCATACAACATTCTTTCCAAGCAACTGGCTGCTTTTCCACATAGACTGTTAGCCCATTTGGTGAAAGACGAATGACGCTCGTCACAGTGACTTTTGTCAAACGTCGGAAAGAATGTTGGCCGAGCTGGTGTTCGAACTCACAACCCCTGGATTGACAGCCCGCGTCGCTATCGACTAAGCTATCAGGGCTCTGGCCGAGATCAGTATTGCCGCGGACAGCCCCTTTCCATCCAATTGGCTGCGCAAACATGTTTGGCTATATAACCAGCCCCGTCACTTAAAAACAGACACTCGCAGATCTTTTAAGGAAAGGGTAACTTTAATGTATATGAACACAGTGTATATTTAGACCATGTCTGTGTATCCGAACAGTCTGATTAAAGTTTAAACAGTACATAATTACTTGAACATGCATATTAGAAGCTTTTGTCAACTTGTGTAGCTGTATATGAAACAAAGAAGCTGTATACAAACCGATCTGGACCTTCTCACTTGCTAATTTCCTGCCAGCGGTATTAGATCGTCGATGTTTGAACATGTGTGCAATATTCATTCAATAGCTCAATAATTTAAGATAATTAGGTAGATAATATACATTAAATAAAATAAAAGCGCAAGTTGTTAAAGTTATAAATTGTTTGTTTATAATTTTGTTTAATGTCGAGATTACCTCGATCCACACGTGTTTACGGTGTTCCGTTAGGGCCATCGTTGTTTCGCGGTTTCGACCTAGAGTCGACAGTACGATAGCGCCATGCGATAGTAGAAGAACGCGATGCGAAACTGCGAAAACGCGATGCGAGGAGGCGATATTAATATCGTACTTTCGCATCGCACTTTTTCGATTTCGCATCGCACTTTTGCGATTTCGCATCGCACTTTTGCGATTTCGCATCGCACTTTCGCGATTTTGCATCGCACTTTTGCGATTTCGCATCGTGTTATCGTAGTTCGACCTAAGGTATCGTACTATCGCATCGCGTTTTCGTACTATCGCATCGCGTTTTCGTACTTTCGACCTTAGGTCGAAACCGCGAAACAACGATGGCACTAACGGAACACCGTACGTTTTGTTTAAAGATTCGTCTACTAAGAAAAGGAAGCTTTGCACGTTGCTCGAAACGCTTATTCCTTAGCAAAGCAGCAGGGAAAAAAATCCGCCTGGTAAACATACATATAGTACATAGTAAGCATACATGGTACCAGAGCTCAAGATATAAAGTTATAAAATACAGAGCTCAAGATAAGGGGTGTTTTGCATGTTCTAAAATGCTTATTTGACCCTCTAACCCTATGTTGTGGCTACCCAAAATAATCGTCCCAGTGAGACGATTCTTTTGAGTACCCAGAACATAGGGCTTGCTTCAATTATAAGAGAGATATTGTGGGTAAAGGAGCTGAATACCCCACCTTATCTGGACATCTGTGTGTACCTTGGCTACATACTAATTATTTTCACATTTATAAATATTTCATCATTTTTGTCGAGACTTTTTTAATCGATCGCTGTTGTTGTTGATTGAATTGATTGAATGGGGTTTACCGCCGTTTTTAACAATTTCTCAGTTATATCACGGCGGCCAGTTCACCTACTCATGCATTTCCTGGTTTTCTCACACCAGTACTCCACACAACAATCTTCCCAAGCAACTGGCTGCTTTTCCACATAGACTTAGCCCATTGGTGGAAAACGAATGACGCATATCGCATTGACTTTTGTCAATCGTCGGAAAGAAAGTTGGCCGAGCCGGGATTCGAACTCACAACCCCTGGATTGACAAGCTGTTGTTTTGTTTTATGTGTTAACTCCTGTAATTGGTATGGTAATATGTCTAACTACTCTAAGACCTACATAACAATGCAAATGTTGATTAAATCAGGGACGTAGATAAGATCTTATCTACGTCCCTGATTAAATGAAACCAGTGTACGATATTCACATCGACTGGTATTTAAAGTCCACCATATACTGTGTTGACGATTAACTTTAATTGGTTGACTCTGGGACAACTAGAGTTAATAACTTGAGCCAACTTGAGATTCGGGAATCATATTGGTTTCTTTCTGCTTGTGTACACCATCTTTCAAATGATACATTCCTCTGAAAGGAGATAGAACATTATTCAAATTAGGTCTGGCCTCCAAAACAAGACTTCTGATTGGTCAATTTCGAGAATGTTTTTGTTTCTGACCAATCAGATACTTTATCACTATGTCAGAGCACAGAGTATACTATAATAGACAGAAAACAGTTCATGTTTATTTACCATTGAAAGCACAGGTGCCATTCTCGTTAACAATCTAAAAATAGCATTTGACTATATATTGATATGTATAGTCAAATGCTATTTTTAGATTTTAAACGAGACTGGCACCTGTGATTGAACGCTTGCTATTGGAAAATCGACCCGGAGTGATATTTCAGGGCGTGCAACAAACTTATTCATTGATTGGAGTTTAACGCATTCCTCTGAAAGTAGATAGAATATTATTCAAAATGAGGTCTGGCCTCGAAATTTATAAACTATGAAAACGTTCTCCGTGGTCTGAAATGAATACATAAATCCAAAGAACACTTCTGATTGGTCAATTACGGGAATGTTGTTGCTTCTAACAGATCCAATTCTGAGCACAGAAAAAAATATACTTTTTGAGCCAAAAGTAGGGTTTATTTATAATTGAACCTTTGATTTTTGGTATTCTATCCGGAATAATATAACGCACGTGTAACGAACGAGTGAGTGTGCACGAGTCTGTTATTGGTGGGAACTTATCATGAGTGATAAGAATGACCGTAATGACCGTTCGATGGTGCATACATAACGACCGATGTAAATCTATATAAATTTTCATAACGGACGTTATACGTGTTTTTGTAGTTTTCATGACGCAAACATACACCGTGACGTAGTACGTGATGTCATTGTCGTATCATCCGGGCTGCTGTTAACTGTGTCACTAAGAACATTATGATTGTTCTCATCCCCGAATATTTGTGATAATAATACTTTCATCTATCAGTGTGTGTATACCACGTGACTTTTGACGTCATATTTGCATCGTCAGAGAGCAATAATTGATCTTGATAAGAAGTAAAAACAATGGTAACTTTTTTATTTATTCACCCTTTTTAATGAAACATGGTGCAGTCTACACCGCTTACAATGTCCTATCTCCGGGTTTTTATAGGAGATTGATTGGTGGTCTAGTTTTTTCAAACACTTCGACGAACCTGTTCTCAAAATCAAAATTGATAATGCTGCGGCTGTTGGCGATCTAACACATTTTGAGAAAAAGGTTCGTCGAAGTGTTTGAAGAAACTACACCACTAATCAAACTCCGCTAAAAACCGGAGATAGGGCTCTGCAAGTGGCGTAGACTGCGACATGTTTCATTAAAAATGATAAAGAAATAAAATAGTTACTTTGTTTTTACTTCTAAACCGAAGTAAAATATTGCTGATCGCCGTAGCATTTGTGACGTAAAAGTCACGTGGTATACACACACTGATCTATGTAGATTTTTAAATGTTGACGAGATGTTTTTAAAGTCATCGTGTGAAAAGGTGGACGCATCTTCATTATAATTAATCGTACATAATTAACAGTTTCTCCATTTGACACAATGCTTTCATCTCGTTTCAATAATTATAGTGATATTTAGAGTAATTATCCACATCTAAACCCTCATTGAAATCCAGGAGGTTGCCTGCTTTCGATGGTGGTGTATGAGGAAAAAGCGTTAAAAGAAACGTAACAAACGAACTGATTATACATACCCACGCAACATTTCTGGTAAATACAAAACCCCATAGTACCGCAACATAGTAACACCGCCACGCTACATACTATCGTCGTGATTAAGATTGCCGTTTTGGCCATACTGAAAAGATTAAAATGGTCATGCTGAGCTTACATTAAAAAAGTCCATGCTGGAAAGCTGGAAATGGTCATGTTGAAAATCTTGAAATGGTCATGCTGAAACTATTAAAATGGACATGCTGAAAATGTTAAAATTGTCATGCTGAATAGGTTGAAATGGTCATGCAGAAAATAATGAAACGGTCATGCGGAAAAGGTTAAAATGGTCACGCTCTACCACTGCACCACCGAGGCGGACGCTCTACCACTGCACCACCGAGGCGGACGGTCTACCACTGCACCACCTAGGCGGACGCTCTACCACTACACCACCTAGGCGGACGCTCTACCACTGCACCACCGAGGGGGACGCTCTACCACTGCACCACCGAGGTGGACGCCCTACCACTACACCACCGAGGCGGACGGTCTACCACTGCACCACCGAGGCGGACGCTCTATCACTGCACCACCGAGGCGGACGCTCTACCACTGCACCACCGAGGCGGACGCTCTACCACTACACAACCGAAGCGGACGCTCTACCACTGCACCACCGAGGCGGACGCTCTACCACTGCACCACCGAGGCGGACGCTCTACCACTACACCACCGAGGCGGACGCTCTACCACTACACTACCGAGGCGGACGCTCTACCACTACACCACCGAGGCGGACGCTCTACCACTACACCACCGAGGCGGACGCTCTACCACTGCACAACCGAGGCGGACGCTCTACCACTACACCACCGATGCGGGCGCTCTACCACTGCACCACCGAGGCGGACGCTCTACCAGTGCACCACCGAGTCGGCCAGGGTAAGGCTGACTAGCATTGATAAATTATCCCCATTTAACAATTTAAAGGTAAGAGTTATTACTAATTCTACGTGCTTATTGTACATTTTACTACCTGTTGTAGATCTGTTGTAGATCTGTTGTAGATCTGTTGTAGATCTGTTGTAGATATGTTGTATATCTGTTGTAGATCTGTTATCTGTTGTAGATCTGTTATTTGTTGTAGATCTGTTGTAGATCTGTTGTAGATCTGTTGTAGATCTGTTGTAAGTGGGAAAGGGTAAACAAATCCATGTCGGCATTACCGACCGAGCTATAGTGATACTTCACGTGTATGATAACGAGGCACACCGATTCGTCATGCATGTCAAATCAACACTTTTAACCCTGTCACACATACAGACGCTTTCTGACGTCTCTGCAGCAGACACCATATGAAAACACTTTGACAAGAGGAGAAATCTATTAAAACGAGCAATTTCTCATTTTAGCCACAACAGGTATGATACCCTCATTTATAGAGATATCCATGTTTTTGTCTAGATTTCTTTTCCAAGATGTGTGCGTTAGATTTGTTGTATGTGGGAAAGGGTTAAGAACCTTTGATAATTAAAAGGAAAGAGTTATCAATCATCATACATTAAAATACGTTCAATACATTTGAGGTTTAACCATATATGTAATTACAAAATGATCTCCTATCAATGATATAATGTTATCATACCTGTCATTGTCTCTCCCTCCATCCTCAACACCGTTCTGCACCACTGTGTCAATATCACTTGGTGCGTCATCGCTCTCTGTAATAAATAAATCAATCAGTTTACCAACCAATCAATCAATCAATTAATCAATCATCCAATCAAGCAAGCTATCAATCAATCAATCAATATATCAATCAAGCTATCAATCAATATATCAACCAATCAATCAATACATCAATCAATCAATTAATTAATCAACCAATTAATCAATCAACAATCAATCAACCAGTCAATCAAGCTATCAATCAATCAATCAATCAATCAATCAATCAAGCTATCATTCTATCATTGAATTTAATTCAATTCAATTCAGATCAATATAATTCAATTCAATTCAATTCAATTCAGTTTAATTCAATTACGTAACTCAATCAATTAATCAAATATTATCAATGTTGGAAGATGCGACCATGAAGACTAATAAAGAGCAGAATGAATGAATGAATGTATATTGTTTTATGGCGCATCGACAGCTAAGGTCATTTAGCGCGCAATTAATTTTAATTATGATCCCTGGGTAAACAAACCAGTACTAGGCTAGAAAATGTGCCTTGCCCAAGGGCACTCCACCATGACCGTAGTGCCGCGACTGGGGACCGAACCCGGGACACCCGGTTTCGAAATCCCCGACGCTAACCACTCGACCACAGCGGATTCCATAATAAAGAGCAGAGAGACTAAGCCAATACGTACATTGCAAGGTTGGTTGATCGCCCTGATACGGGTTCCCGCGAAGATGATTCAATCAATCATATATTATCAATCTTGGAAGAAGCGACCGTAAAGATTTTCAAAGAGCAGAGAGACTAAGCCAATACTTACATTGCAAGGTTGGCTGATACGGGATCGCATAAAGATTAAAAACAATTAATAAAAGTATAAAAAAAAAAAAAAAAAAAAAAAAAAAAAATTAAAGAATTTGCTGTACAATGTTTCGTCTTCGTGGTGTAGTGGTTAGAATCGCAGACAGGGGGAGTAGCAGCCCGGGGATCGACATTATAAATGTTCATCTAATAATGGCTTCCCTCGTCAGCTCTCATGTTTGAGAGGATAGTAATTCGACTGATGTATCTATCGGTGTCGGGATACTTTATACCGGTAGTACTGGTAATTCAACCAGGACACGCAATGTGATATGACTGAAATACGGCTGAGAGCGGCATAAAGCGCCATTACACTATTTAATGTTGAAAACGGCGTAAACCTCTAATATTAATGATCATTCGGATATCTTGGTTGCTGCTCCAGGCGTATCATTATGTATCGATAAGTAAACCTTTTTTAAACTGTGTGTACCGATTTTGGTTAATGTTGATTTATGAGTTTCACAAAATGATTTATTAAACCATTTTCCACACACAGACACGTCCCGGGGCCTCTCTGTGTCTGTCTGTGTTTGTGTGTGTGTCTGTCTGTGTTTATGTGTCTGTCTGTGTTTGTGTGTGTGTGTGTGTGTCTGTCTGTCTGTCTGTCTGTCTGTATGTGTCTGTCTGTCTGTCTGTATGTCTGTGTTTGTGTGTGTGTCTGTCTGTGTTTGTGTGTCTGTCTGTCTGTGTTTGTGTCTGTCTGTGTTTGTGTGTCTGTCTGTGTGTATGTGTCTGTCTGTCTGTCTGTGTTTGTGTATGTGTCTGTCTGTGTTTGTGTGTGTGTCTGTCTGTCTGTCTGTCTGTCTGTCTGTCTGTCTGTGTCTGTCTGTGTTTGTGTGTGTGTCTGTCTGTGTGTATGTGTGTGTCTGTGTCTGTCTGTCTGTCTGTCTGTCTGTCTGTCTGTCTGTCTGTCTTGTCTGTCTGTCTGTCTGTCTGTCTGTCTGTTAAAGCCGTGTTTAACAATTTCTCAGTTATATCACGGCGGCCAGTTCACCTACTCATGCATTTCCTGGTTTTCTCGCACCAGTACTCCACACAACAAGCTTCCAAGCTTTTCCACATAGACTTAGCCCATTGGTGGAAGACGAATGACGCATATCGCACTGACTTTTCTCAATCGTCGGAAAGAAAGTTGGCCGAGCCGGGATTCGAACTCACAACCCCTGGATTGACGTAGCCCACGTCGCTACCGACTGAGCAACCGGAACTCGGCTTCCAATTTTAGGAATACAGTTTCAAGATAGACATGTTGAGGTGAGCAGCCAGCACAATAATGCAACGTGATCAGATGGCGCGTTATAGACTTCACAACATTATTTTCTAACCCCTTCCCATACACAGTTGCTTGGGAAGATTGTAGTGTGAAGTACTGGTGTGAGAAAACCAGGAAACACATGAGTAGGTGAACTGGCCGCCGTGATATGACGGAGAAATTGTTAAAAACGGCGTTAAACCCCAATCAATCAATCAATCCCATACACAGACACGTCCCGGGGCCTCTACAGCATACGGCTATTGAAAACATTATGACAAATGGAGAAATTTATCCTTTTTCCCGCAACGTTTTAAACTCTATTTAAAAAGATTTGCATTAAGTTATAGAGATTCGATTCCCAATATTATTTGCCTTGATGTTTTCAAAAGTCAACTGCTGCATATTTGTTATAAGTTGCAAAGGGTGTTTATATACTCCTGCAACCCAATATCTATTCAAAACTTAAATAGCTTTTTTTATGCTTGTTACTTCCTAGTTAAATACACTACTAATTATGTCAAAAGTTTACGTAAACAAGTATATATGAGACGTTCCACGAGAAAACCAACACTAAGGATTCTGCGTAACGTATCGACCCAGATCAGCCTGATCTGGGCCGACACATTCCGTCTCAGGGACATAAAGGTATAGAGTAATGATTCCTGAAACGGAAAATTCACAAGAGGCGAAAAGTGCCTGTCCGGACTAGCTTGCGCGGTATGATTATGCTGATCGGGGTCGATACTTTACGCAGTCCACCATATTGGTTTTCTCGCGGAACGTTTCATATCTATTAATAAATATTCCTAGTAAAATGACCGTGGCACGTGGAAACCGACCCCATAATAGATTATTATCATAAAATCTTAACATGTTTACTGTATCTGTGAAAACATTATCATAACAGGGCGTGTGTTCAATACAAATAGTTGATTGTTTTTGGTACAAATTGAAATTTATCATAACCTCTTGTCCATTTATATTATTGCTTGGGAAGATTGTTGTGTGGAATACTGGTGTGAGAAAACCAGGAAATGCATGAGTAAGTGAACTGGCCGCCGTGACATAACTGAGAAATTGTTAAAAGCGTCGTTAAACCCCAATCAATTAATCAACCATTTATATTATATGTCACGTTTCATGATTAGTTTAACCCTAAATCATCTCATTCACTTAAAACACAGACAATGCCAGGTTAAAAATCCTACATAAAACTTATATCTTCAAATACCGATATCAGCATTACTGACTACAGATTAGATTTTTCTTATGTTTGTGAATTTAAATGTTCTTTTTTTCTTATTTTATACATGTGCAACGCAATATTGCGGCTTCTCTTTGATGCAGTGCGTCAAACATTCGTCTGGCGTAACATGTTTACTGTATCGGTGAGTTTTGTTATTTATCATATTGTTCAATAAGTAAGCATGTAGTAAGCCTTTCTCACATACAATAAACTTTTGCAAAAGACGACTTATAAATATCTTTACACAAATGTGAATAAATGTCCTAGTTTAAGTATTTTATTATCAAATAGAGTTTGAAACATTGTGGAAAAAAATAAATCTAGCTCATAACGAGTTATTTCTCCGTTTACCACAATCTTTTCAAATGTCGTCTGCAGCAGATGCAAAATGAACAAGTTCTTCTTCTTATTCCAAATTGTTTTCTTTCTTTTTTTCAGAAAAGTCAACAATATCGTTATTATTATACATGTTCAGATAAAAGCTATGCATGCGCATCAATATTTCATCAATATGCCACCATGGTATCGCGTTGACCTACACTCGCTGCAGCAGGTTTGAAACGGTTGTACGATCGTTTCCGACCGTGTCGCGACAACGGGACTAGCGTTTTAAACACAGACGCCGGCGTGTACATTATGTCCAAAAGATGAGCTGTCTACGACTTCTTTTTACGTGATATGCACATCAATATTAATGGATCCAAATGGACACTCCTTTACAGACGTTCCTCTGAAATCTGCTAGGACTAATTTGCGAACAATGTAGAACCAGATCAGACAGCGCGGATGCATTGGGTGATATGAGTACACACTGTTCGCCCATAAATTACGGTTGACTTCCGCTCAATTATATGATGTATAGTATAGCCTTTAGTTATTTATAAATGATGTTAACCCTTTCCAACATACAAGACATCTGCAGTAGACAACTTTGAAAACAAGTACAAACAAAATACGGAAAATCTCCTGAAAATATGGCTGAAAACGTTGTGGCAAAAGGAATAAAATACTCATTATTAGCAATTTCTCTTTTTGTACACAATGTTTTCAGAAGCCGTCAGCTATAGATGCGTAAAAATACGTCCGCAAGTCGGAAAAGGATCAAAGCGGAAAACGTTCATAGTTGGGTTTTCGCGACGATCATGGTGAAATGCACTTAGACAAGGCACACACATGTATCCCAGCCTAGCACTGGCTCGTTTACCAAGTGATCATTAACGGGTGATCTCTCGACGTGATATGACTGAAATTATGTTGAAGAAAGCGTAAAACGTTTATTTAACATAAAGAGTCGGGTTTTCGCGTGTTGAGGGTCACAAAGGCTCCAATGTGGAAGACAGTGGTGCAGAGGTAGAGAGTCGGTCTCTCGTATCAAAGGTCCCTGGCTTGAGTCCCGTGATGAGCGGATCCTGACTTTGGAATTTTTCCACACAAACGGCGCGAGTACTGGTTTTAAAAGTCTCCAGGAAGCAGACATCGAGCGTGATTAATATAAGCCGACAGCTTGCTTCGCAATCGATGTAAAATAAACAAGGGCACCGCAAAGCGGATGCATCCCCTCGGTATTCAAAGTCCAATTTTTGGTTTGACCTATAACCGATGACATTGCAAAAGAAAAGGCTTCTAGACTTTGCCATATATTAACTGTATACCAGGTTTGATTAAGATCGGTCGAAGGATGTTCAGTGTAGAGTGGTCACAAGGTTGTTACGGACGGACACACAGACGAACGAACAAACAAACGGACAGTCCCGTTACTACATCCCCATCGCAAACTTCGTTAGGCGAGGGGATAATTTACCAGTCAATTGTAACCACGGCTGCCCCAGGTCCGGGGAATAGCGGGGACTTTGACTTTCGGTCCAGCCAATCTCAGGTAAAATCCCCGCCCTGCGGGCACAAACTACTGGTAAAATCCCCGCCAAATGCCTAGGTAAGGCCTTGGCTAAAACGCGGACGAATCCCGTTAAAAGAACGGATATTTCCCGGCACAAAGCCACGGCCCATTCCCCGCTATTTTCGGCTCGAAAACAAAACCACCGCATTCACTCGGTACTGCGGGGCCACCTGGAAGTTAAAAACACGGCCCATTTTCCCCGCTATCCCCGATATACACCCGGCCCTTGGGGGGGGGGGGGCGTGGTTACAATTGATTGGTGCATAATAATGTTAAAATTAAGGCTCTAATACGTACGTAGTTTAACGCCTTGCCATGGTAACGTACACACCATACAGAACAGGAAGACACGCCAGATTCTCCATACACCTGAAAAAAAAATCGATTTAACTCTTTCAGCGCCGCAAATGTTTTAAAGTCGACACTTCCATATTAAAAATCGGACGTCTCCATTTCTCATGTAATAAAAGTTTTGGACTATTTTGATACCTAGAAGGCAAACAATGCTGATTTCAGGTGAGACAGCTCGTTTACGAGCTGTCTCACCTGAATCAGTATTGTGTGCAAAACTTCAATATTGCCTTTTGGCGCTGAAAGAGTATTCTACGTGGACATTCAACTGTTGCATGATGAAAACCAATCGCATGACAATCTGACGACAAAACTAGGCCTACTTCGCTAAACAAATATAATATTATATAAATAGGATCTGACATGAGTTGTCATTTTATATAAAGTTTATCAAACGAGTTCAAGAAATTTGTTATAAAGCGAGCCTTTGGCGAGCTTAACAACAATTTTCTTAGACGAGTTTAATAAAACTTTATCAGAAAATAGTCCCAACATGTAATACTTAATAGACTGTTAACTAATGACACAAACATATATGTTTTTGACCGGTAATGGTCCCGTTACCTCGTCCATCTATCGTGACGTTTGTGTTTACCGGATACGCATTCTCAGCCATTTTGGAAACATTCGCGGATAAATACACAAATTGTGATTCGGTCATGTTATATTACACTTGTCATATGTAAAGAACTACGTAATGTACCGGTATATTACATCGGATAAAAGCATTGTCATGTGAAAAAAAAGGACGTACCGGACGTGCGACTTCCTAGACGGGACGACTTTGAAAAACGGCACAAAGCGTGACAGGACTTTTTATATGAGTCTTCACTGTACGCATATGAATTAAGATTGCAAAACTCCTTAGACGCTTCTACAGAAAGTAGTTTTGGCATTGACCAATCATTTCTAATTTCTTTGAACATTTAGCAAACAATTATCAAAAATAATATGAGTATAGGCGGTACCTATTTCGGATTTATTATGTTAATAGGCAAAGCCTAGGTCGTGTGAAAGTATAAGAACAATTAATTATGCAGTGTCAGTTCCCAAACAAGAAATAATCTGAAAAAACATATTGAAAAAAACCATAAACTAATCATATATTATCTATAATATGCACATTTTTATATGAAAGTTTCGAAAAAAAAGAATGAAATCATTGATGCAACCACATGTATCTAAGACAAATAAATATATTTATTCTTGCTTAATGTTTGTTTCAATTTACACATGAGTGTGTATCTTACCCGTCCACCTACATTCTTGTACGCACATACACGCTATGACGTACACTAGCAAGCACATACACACGCACACATGAACAAAGTCACGTTCACACGCTTCTTTTGTATATTGTAGTCATTTTAACGTGTGTAAAC
>JASEVX010001567.1:0-14290 GCA_031761405.1 Serripes groenlandicus | reverse complement strand
CTATCCGGGAGGCTCAATTATATGGTAATTTCGTCTCATTGAATAATCAAAACAAAATTACATCCGGGTTACCTAAATTTCAATATTACACTTTAATTTACTCTCTTCGTTTTGTGAAGTAAAAATTAACAAACGATTAAACCTCAGTAAATGCCTAAATACAAAGGTGGTTCGCAACAAATAATTCAGGAAATCATGAATTAACGACTATTATCTCATTTAAATGCGTACAAATGTTTCTCACGTTTTTGCATTCACGAGCTGTAATTCGTATTATCTTTCTGTGAAATAATGAACACTTATCCGTATGACGGGACTAATTCCGACGTAGTATTTCTGTATGCCAGGGCTATTTTGAACCAGGATATGTATTAATCTAATGGTCGAGATTTCACACACCACTGTGATGTAAGAGGCTACCAAGCACTTGATATACTTAGTAGTCTCACTCATTTGGCAGATCGGCGATTGGCGAGTCTCGATGCTACACATTTTATTAAAAGTATTTCTTGAATCCAGCGACAGTGTTTGACTACTATTATGCCACAGTATGGAACGCCTTTACTGTCTTAGTATGTTGTATTGTATTATATGCAGTACATTTTCACGTATATGAGGTACATATTTCACTTGACGTGGTACATTATTCATGATATGCAGTGCCTTTTCTATTATGTGTGGTGATTATTGAATAATATGCAGTGCAAAATGGTGTTTAAACAGTAGAATAACCATTATACGTTGTACAAACAACGTCATGTGCAATACAAACTATATACTATGCAGTAAAAATGCCATTATATGTGGTGTATTTGTTTGTGTATGCAGTAGTTTTACATGTATACGTTGTATATTGGTCACTATATGCGATGTATGTTTTAATATATGAAGTGCCTGCACGTATCTTTATACCTGGTGAATTATTATGTATGTGTTCATAAAAAATCATAGAACGCAATGCATTTGGCAATATGTTCGGTCCATACTACTGTATACATGGTGTAAACAGCTTTATACGTTGTGCATTTTTCATTAGGATGATCATACTTTCCGGCATTCTCCGTAATTATTTATCCGGAAAATACCGAGTCAGACAGATAGATATTAACATTTACACCGTTTACTCAATTTAAAAAAAAGCGCTTGAATAATTTATAAATAGATGTGTACACATGTTCTGAATACACGAGGGGCAGAAATGTCGTCGTCTGCTCTGAAATCCGCTCTAGACGAGATTGGTCTGTTCATTCGGCATGATTTGCAGTCTGATCAAAATCTAAAATCTAAAGTCTGAATATTACTAGTTCAATAATATATGACCTCTCACAAGCTCGAATGCTTATGTTATAGGAGTAGATGTACTTACATATGCTTATTAGAAACTTCAGTCAACTTGTGACGATTATGATAAGCAGAGCAAATATGCAGGCTGATTTGAACCTACACTGTTCAGAAAAAAAACAAAGTTATGCCTTTTCCCAAAGACAAAACCAAATATATCATGTAAAACACTGTTCAAGTTATTTCTCTTATTTCCAGAAGCTGCTGAGGAATTTAAAGTTGTTTTTATGAGGAAACATTCCCATAAAGTGGTAACCTAACCGCATTTTTAAATCTTTTCCGTAATACAACAAGTATGCATCAGATGACGTTAAGGCAAAACTATAGACACTCTTAATAAATGAAAGTATAATTATTGAAGAGGGGTTGGTTGAAGGCATTGTGACAAATGGAGACATTTCTCAAGATGAGCAATTTATCCTTTGACCATAATGATTTCAAGAGTTGTCTGCTTCAGGAATTAGAGATCGTCTGCATAGACGACATTCTGCATCTCGTCTATTTAGAAAATGTGTACACTTTTCATAAAGATTGTTCCACAAGGCCTTTTTAAAATGGATTAGACGGTGTTAATGTTCAAACCTATCTGTCATGCTCGGTAATTTCCGGAGATAATTCCGGAGAATGCCGGAGAATGCCGGAAAGTATGATCATCCCCAATGTAAATGTACTGCGTATAAAGTTTAAACCACCGCATATAATCAAAGTACTACCACACGTATTGAAGAATAGACTGCATATAATGTTGTTTGTATTGCATATGACGTTGTTTGCACACTATATAATGGTTATTCTACTGTATCTTCATACTTATGCACTTCATATTATTAAATAACCACTATTTATTATACAAAATGCACTGCATATCATGCAAAATGTACCACGTCAAATGAAATATGTACCTCGTATACATGAAAATGTACTGCGTATAATACAATACAACATAGTAAGACAGTAAAGGCGTTCCATAGTACAGGGTCATTTCTGAATTACTTGTTAGTTGGGGAAGTACATAACGCCAATTCCTGATCGGACATGGTTGCAACTCTTTTGAAACGGGGATATCCCATTCACTTAGATTTGCCAGTCTAACCTCGTCTTTACTAATCGTAATAATTTTTTACAACCAAGGGTTTTGGTCCTTTAAGTTGTATGACTCTAATGCCCCAGTCAGACACACACATTGCGGATAGGGCGGATAGTTGCGGATAAAATCCACAATCGTCCGCAGAATTTGTTGGCGTGGCCTATTTTCTTGATGAATTTACGGATACAGGATACCTTTAGATACGGATGGTTGAGGATACATGCGGATGTCAGTGGATGCCAGCGGTTAGATACGTTCCCTTTGAATAGACACAATGATATAGATACGGATAGATACGCATTACTTACCTTCCATTACCTTCTGGTATCTTTATGCGGATAGATACCTTCAGATACGGTCTGTTGTCCTTGCCTAACGGATAGAAGGGGTGACGTCCACAATCGCCATTGGCATTTTGAACATAAATGTATTTCTTAAACCTATATTTCTTTGACCTTTATTGGATATTTATTTATTTCACCTTCATTTACTGCGGATGCGATACGGACCATTACGGACCATTACGGATATAAGGGATAGATACGGACGAGCCATCCGTAGCATCCGCAGAATCCGTATGTGTGTGTCTGACTAGGGCATGAAATAAGGTTTCCAATCCGGGAGGGGATACTAGCTTGCCCTTACGGATATGATTTGTTATGTAAACTGCGTCATTTATCTGAATATCGATGTCGTGCCTGTTTCGGATTTACCTCGCCTTAGTAATTGATTTATAAACGTCACGGTAAATCGGTGGTTGCGCTCTAACATATTCTTGTGGAAATCTGTATCATAGCATTTTAGCCTACGATTTAAAAGGTTATCTACGGGTAGGATCGCATCTCTTCCGTAAAGGAGGAAATACCTGTATAATACCCCTAGCGATTAGCTTTGTATATCTGTATTAGTTGGATAGTTTAGTAATTGGCAGCTCTTAGTATAATATGTGTTTACTCCCCGGCAGCAAATAAACGTCCCTTTCATACAAAATTAAACATTATCATTTTAATAGATTATTCAGTCAAATGTGTCTCAAAGTAAATTTTATTTAAGTAAATAACCATTTGAACAAATTCCGCTAGGGACTAATTTTGACAAAATTAATCATGTCAAAGCTCAATGAAGCTTAAGAAAATGGTTAAGAATAATGTGTTTTTATAAACATTCAGGATATATAGATATATATATTGTATTTGGCTTATACAACTACATACTTACTTCTACATATACAATTTGTTTATGTGAAAGTCAAATAGAAGTCAGAATTATAACTTATAACTTAAGAGTTTCATGAGTTCAGCATATTTCAAAGTAGCTGATCAGGAATCCGCCGTGGTCGAGTGGTTAGCGTCGGGGACTTGAAACCGGGTGTCCCGGGTTCGATCCCTAGTCGCGGCACGACGCCCATAGTAGAGTGCCCTTGGGCAAGGCACACTTTCTAGCCTAGTACTGGTTTGAATAAGTAAACTGTCGCCGTGATATAACTGAAATAATGTTGAAAGCGGCGTAAAACCCTAATAAAACAACGTAACTGATCATTTCCAGCAGAGAAAAGCTTGAGACTAATAGTTCAATCATCCTCCTCATCGTAGCGATCTTTAAAACAGTCTGATGAGTTAGCTGGTTTCTACAATTAGTATTGCCCTGATAACAATAAATACTTGTCCACAACACATTCTGTTCGTAGCATACGCAATATGTGCTACAAATAGTTGTGCTTATGCATGTGCACACAAGGTCCTGCAAAGGTTTAGAGGCTATACCTTCAAAATATACTGGAACTATGGAGCTATCCCCCATTCGCCAACTATTTTTGCAAATGGGATCTGGGTGGTGGTTCGGCGATATTAGCACTCCTCCAGTCGTACACTTAGAGTCAAACTCGAAGAATGTGTCGTCTGAATGACGCCTCTGAAGGAGGTTGTCTAACCAAGGAAGCATATTAAGATGACACCGACTTCACTCTGAGTTTATTGAGATCACTATGTACACATTTAGCCTTGCCATCATCGAAGAATTGTCTTCCCACGTATACAGCCGTCAATATCAGAACCAGCTAGATGTGACAAATGTTGATACCTGTATGGGTTTTGTTTCAACTCCTTATAAACTGCCTTCTTGCCAATGTCGAAGGAAGAAGCCGTTGTGTCGCATCCTGTCAGAGCGTGAGCAGCTGGTAGTGTGCCAGACATCAATGGCCGAATAGCATTGCATATGTCACGAACATGGATACACCGTCTTGCGTATTCGGTTGAAGAAACGCATCAAGTCTGGAACTACAATTCATCAAGATTTTAGATCAGTGTCTGGTGAATTTATAACAATACGACCACTGGATTTTAAATTCATACGATGTTTTAGTTCAATGAAAAATAAAAGATATGAAATCGCTGGTTCATATTATAGAATACTTTTTAGAAATAATATTCCGGAAATTAATTATAACCGTTCCAGTGAAGATAATGAAAAAGAAAAAGAAATATGATAAGACACATTTTATCGAGATTTTAACAACAAAAAAATATATGTATAATGTTTATTTTATCCATATGTGGATTTTCAGCCGTGAGGTAAGTCCATTAAACTCTTGAAATATGCGATTTTTCTTAATTTGTCAGAACACTATTTAAGACAGGGTAGAAAACAACAACTTTGCTTTGAATAAATCCTTCTGTCTACAATGTTTTCATATGTCGGTGTTCGTGTATCCTGGCTAGATTTCTGACGATTCACGCCTGGTTGCATAAACATAAACACTTAAACATTGAGGAGTGCTCCAGGAAAACCAACCTTATGGTTATAATAGCATGTATGGGGAAATACTTTACATTAGATCAAACTGCGCGGATAACCTGGTTGATCTAAATATACACTGATCGCAAATACCTAACGGTTAGTCGTCGTAGAGCTTTGGATTTTTTTTTTTTTAACAGCGTCAGTCGTAAATGGGATCTTGGTTTATCTGCCAATTACGAGTCTTTAACAATTGTATGATCCAGTCTCACGAGTGACATCATGTAACGTCATTTAATCTTTTCCCACCTGCAGACGTATTTTGACGCAAAAACAGCAGACTACTTTTGAAAACTTTGTGGCCAAAGCTAAGCAATTTCACAATGTTTTCAACTTTATTTAACAATTAAGCTATCTCTAATGGAGATTTTTTAGGTTCTAGTCACTATGATTTCAAAGTCGTCTGCTGCAGGTTTGTTGTACGTAGGAAAGGGTTAATGCTACGTCTGGTTAAAATACTAGAGTTGTAACCCCACTTGTTTCGCTCTTATTGGTGCAACAAGACCCATGTTTCAGCAGCCGTCGCTCATTCGCATGCAGGAATATTAATATATTTATTGATTACTCAAAACAGCAGCCTGTCCAAGCAACTGGCTGCTATTCCGCATGTGTATATCGGATAGTAGAGGCCTCTGAATAGAACGCTTGAAATGGCTGGTTATCGTGCTTATTAAACTCAAACCCCTTTTAAGTCAATATGTATTGAGAATTATTGTGTGGGGTGAGTATAATACAAACAAGAGCGCCAACTGTCACAAAATACGCCCGTCCTGTTTTTTTGAGACCAAGTATAGTGGTAATTGGTTGTACGTCAGCCAAACTTAGAGGCGAACACTGTTAGTACAGTTTTGGCCATTTCTAGGGACATAATTGTGTAGTGACTAATATAACGTTATAAGTTATCTAACGTGACCAAGATATTCTGCCCATCAACATTTTGTCTAAATTTTCGGATAAAGGCTTTACAAGTTATTTAGCTGACAAGACCAATTTTAGGTAATTTCTATATTTAAAGGGTAATTACTCTCTATCAACTGAAGCAATATGGCTAGTTATCGAAATTGTCCAAGATATTACGCCAATACACATTCTGACCAAATTTGGTGATGATTGGACAAAGGCTCTTAAAGTTATTGAGCTGACAAGACCAATTTTAGGTAATTTCTATAATTAAAGAGGGATAACTCTCGATTGACAAAAGCGATATAGCTAGTTATCAAACTAATTTGAGATATTATGCCAATACACATTCTGACCAAATTTAGTAATGATTGGACAAAGGCTTCTTAAGTTATTGAGCTGACAAGATTAATTTTGGGTAATTTCTAGAATAAAAGGGCAATAACTCTTGATTGACTTAAGAGATATAGCTAGTTATCGAACTTGTCCGAGATATTATCCCAATACACATTCTGACTAAATTTGGTGATGATTGGACAAAGGCTTCTAACGTTATTGAGCGGACAACATACTGGACGCCGCCCGCCTGCCCGCCCGCCCGCCCGTACGCCGCAGGTAAAACTATAATACGATCCGTTTTTTCAAAACGGGCGTATAAAAACATTCATACAAGATGGCTATCTTTATTCCATGAGTCTACAGTATATAACTAAATACTATTTACTAAGCGTAATGACTATCATATAACAACTAACTATGATCAGTGACGAGCATGCATTGTACATGCCATGTAGGCGGGGCCTGCAATGCGCGCATTGAACCATGACAACGGGGATTTCAATATGAAATTAAATAATACCCTGGCTTTCTAAAGTGTCAAGTTCCATTTCTATTTTGGGTTTCAACGAATATGGTACCGTCCCAGCCTTGACGAATTTGGGTTGTACATTTTCTTTCAATGTAAGCATGGCGTTGATTCCGTTAACCTTTCCAATACCATCGCTATATACGGATTTGTGTTTACTGAATAAATTTGTCAGACGTACCTGTACATTTTCTTCTGTGACAGCATTAACAGAAATTATTTTATCCCAGTCCAGTTTAATGTGTCTTAGCCAGTCTCTTCCAAACAGTGCAAGACATTTTCCTTTCCTTCTTGTTGAATAACGTCTCCAGAATATGTTTTCAATATGGAATCTGTAGAACCAAACTTTCTGTTTCCGAACATTACCCAGAAGTCCTTGCTTGACATGAGTTAAACAGCTGATTATGTATCTAGTTCCATATGTACATTTGTATCTCCACATTATCAATCTTTGGGATTATTGTGATTTTGTCTTTTCTGATTTTCTTTAACGAATTAGTCACAAGGACATTCTCTGTTTCGTTGTTCAGAGAATTCACATTCTTCCGCTTTCTACAGATATATGCAATGTGTCCTTTTTTGACAGTGATGGCAAACTGCATCTTTCAGTCTGCATGTGTCTGAGTTGTGGTTAGACTTTCTGCAATGTCTACATGGAAGGTTGTTACCGGCTTTCAAATTTTCGGTTTTAGATCTTCCCGAATGCCACTTTTGATACTCTGACGTTCCGTTCTTATTGACTGATGTCTCGCTGACCGTTGACAAATGCAATTCTGCCGCATCCTTTTGTGCTGCCTCCATAGCCAGTGCGATTCCAATTGCCTTCTGAAGTGACAAATCCTCTGTTGATAACAGTCTTCGTTGAGTAGTGGCGTCACGAAGTCCACATACAAGTATGTCCCTTAATGAGTCATTCAGATTTGTCCCAAATTCGCAAAATTTGGCTAACTTTCGTAAGGAAGTAACATTGTCATTCGCACTTTTGCCAACAGTCTGATTGTGTTTGTGAAAGCGCAACTGTCCTGCTATCAACAACGGCTTCGTACAAAGATGTCCTCTCAACAACTGACACAGTTCATCATACGAAATTTTAGATGGCTTTGCAGGTGCTGTAAGGTTACGTAATAATCCATAAGTCAGCGTAAGTAATCTATCCGCTTTCGTTTCATCAGTAATTTCATTCACTAAGAAAAACTGTTCGATTCTTTCTTGGTATGAAGTCCATGTTTCATAGTAACTGTCAAACGCGTTTGTTTTCCCTATTAGCCGAGTTGCCATTTTGTAAGTATATCCAGAATTTCACGCACAATTATGAAAAAGTATGAAACTCCCGAAAGTTTGATCCTCGTCGCCAATTTGTTGTGTAGGGAGAATATAATCAATAAAGCATTCATACAAGATGTCTATCTTTATTCCATGAGACTACGGTATATAGCTAAATTCTATTTACAAGGCGTAATGACTATCATATAACAACTGACTATGACCATTGGCGAGCATGCATTGTAGACGTCATGTAGGCGGGGCCTGTGTATGCAGTAGTACTCAAAGGGTGTGGCTTATCAGGCATTGGTATCATACTACCGACTGATTTACAACAGTTGTAATGATCAGATGATGTTATGGTAACTTAACATTTGAAAGAAACAAGTGTTAATGAATTTGAAATGCTTTTTATCAAATAAATATTTTTCTATTTCAGTTCATTGAGAATTACATGTATGATTTTTCGTCTACTTAGTGCATTGATATTTACATGTATAATCAAAGAATTTAAAAGGAGAAAACTGTCATTTGTGTTTGCTTCAGCGGCATTAGAAATCGGTACTAATGGTGTAATTTTTGATAAATTTAAACTTAAATTGCCTTGAATTTCAGTTGCGCAAGCTGATCAACATGTTGTCTCCACGTTATGCCGTTTCCTTTATCTATTTTGTACATAATAGGTCCAATGCGAGAAACAATGGAGCCATGAATCTATTTGTCCTTTGATGTAGGTCTATAATCACGCGCTAAAACAGTTTGACCTAGATCGAACTCTCGCAGCTTTCTGTTGTCACACAATGACAATTTCATTTGACTATTTGTAACGCCAGTTCGTGTGACCGTTTCATTAAGTCTAATTTACTTCTCAAATTCCGACCTAGAAACAATATTGAACGAGTTTCCATCGTCGTACTATGTGTAGTGTTTCGGTATGCTAATAATACAGAGTTCAATTTCATATTGAAATCTCCGTTTTCATGGTTCAATGCGCGCATTGCAGATTTAAATGTTCCATTGCATCTTTCAACGAGACCAATTGCAGATGGCTTGGCAACTACATGCTGTTCTTATATGACAAATTCCGTTTCTCTTCATGAATAGAGAAAATTCTTCCGATGTAAACTGACAACCATTGTCTGTTACAGTTTGTTTTGGCAAACAAAATCTTGCAAATATGTTGCGCATTTCATCAATGTGCATCAACCATGACCAGAAACATTCGTCCCAGAAACTGTCCAACAAAATCAACATGAACGCGTTCCCAACTTGAAGTAGGCCATTCCCATGGGTGAAACAGAACTTTCGCAGCCGTTTTCTGTTGCATTTGATACGGTACACATCTTTTAACCATTTGCTTGGTGTCATTGCCAGGCCACCAGACATAACTCCGTGATAATGCCTTCATGTTCACGATACGTGGGCAGCTGATATGTAATAAATCAATTACACGTTCTCGTAATTTTACGGGAATTATCACACAAATACCCCATATTAGACATTTCGTCGCGCATAATAGCCTTTCAGGACTGGGTCATTATCATTGGCTTGCCAGCCTTGTTTAAAACGTTCAAGAATATGGGACGTTATGCTTTCCCGCCTTGTTTCACGGCTGATTTCCGCGCATGTTACCTAATTGAGATGAGTAAAATACATCTTCAATTGACATTTCCTCGTCATTTTCTTTTAACGGCGCGGATAAACGCGACAATCCATCTACATTTGTATGCATTTTCGTACTATTATACTGTACATCATAATGTAATCCTGACAGGAATAATGCATATCAGTGCACAAAAGCAGCCGTAGCTGCCGGTATGCTTTTAGACGGACTGGAAATTAAGGGGTTGACAATCCGTAATCAATATAAATGTTCATCCATACAGGTATGGGTAAAACTTTTTAATTGCCCAATAGATTGTCAATGCTTCACGGTGAATTTGTGCATACTTCATTTCGGTTCAAGTAAGTGATCTAGAAGCTAATGCGATCGGCTTTTCAGAGCCATCCGGCATAACATGTGACAATATACCTGATATGCCCAACGGCGAGGCATCTGACGTGATCCTTACCGGAAGTTCCGGATTGTAGTGTGTAAGAACAGGTTCTGATGTTAGGAGCAAAGAACACACACATTTCTTTATTTACTTCAACATCATAACTTTCTAACCTTAACAACACTTTCGCAAGATTATCCAAATGGATATTATTATTTGCACGTTTTATAACCATGTCATCCAGAATGCATTGCACACTAGGAATGCTTTGGAGAATCTGATCCATTGTGCGCTGCCATATCCCTGGTACCGACGATACACCGTACAACAGTCGATTATAACGGTACAATCCACGATGGGTGTTGATGGTTAGTAGTATTTTCGTTTCATTTTCGCATTCGAGTTGTAGATATGCCTGACGTAAATCAAGCTTGGTAAATTTTTGCCCTTTTGATAGGTTGGCAAAAATATCTTCAATCCGTGGTGGTGGATATTAGTCGACTATGATAGCTTGGTTCGCAGTCACTTTAAAGTCGCCGCAAGTTCGTACCTCCCCATTTGCTTTTACAACAGGAACGATCGGCGTTGCCCAGTTGGTATTTACATTTGAAATATTACCCTGACTTTCTAAAATGTCAAGTTCCATTTCTATTTTTGGTTTCAACGAATATGGTACCGTCCCAGCTTTGACGAATTAGGGTTGTACATTTTCTTTCAATGTAAGCATGGCGTTGATTCCGTTTACCTTTCCAATACCATCGTTAAATACGGATTGGTGTTTACTGAATCAAGCTTTCAGACGTACCTGTACATTTTCTTCTGTGACAGCATTAACAGAATTTATTTTATCCCAGTCCAGTTTAATGTGTCTCAGTCAGTCTCTTCCAAACAGTGCCGGACCATTTCCTTTCACAATGTACAGTTTCATTGTATTATTTTGTCCATTGTAACTGACTGTCACCATAACTGTCCCTTCTTGTTGGATAACGTCTCCGGAATATGTTTTCAATATGGAATATGTAGGACCCAACTTTCTGTTTCCGAACATTACCCAGAAGTCCTTGCTTGACATGAGTGTAACAGCTGATCATGTATCTAGTTATATATGTACATTTGTATCTCTACATTGTCATTCTTTGGGATTATTGTGATTTAGTTTTTTCTGGTTTTCTTTAACGAATTAGTCACAGGGACATTCCCTGTTTCGTTGTTCAGAGAATTCACATTCTTCCGCGTTCTACAGATGGATGCAATGTGTCCTTTTTTTTTGACAGTGATGGCAAACTACATCTTTCAGTCTGCATGTGTCTGAGTCGTGGTTAGACTTTCTGCAATGTCTACAT
Source organism: Serripes groenlandicus (assembly GCA_031761405.1). Lineage (NCBI taxonomy): Eukaryota > Metazoa > Mollusca > Bivalvia > Cardiida > Cardiidae > Serripes > Serripes groenlandicus. Next base: position 2,701 of record JASEVX010001567.1, on the reverse strand, counting down.
GGATGGTTGTTACCAGCTTTTATTTTATCGGTTTTTGATCTTACCGAATGCCACTTTTGATATTCTGACGTTCCGTTCTTGTTGACTGATGTGTCGTTGACCGTTGACAAATGCAACTCTGCCGCATCCTTTTGTGCTGCCTCCATAGCCAGTGCGATTTCAATTGCCTTCTGATGTGACAAATCCTATGTTGATAACAGTCTTCGTTGAGTAGTGGAGTTACGAAGTCCACATACAAGTATGTCCCTTAATGAGTCATTCAGATTTGTCCCAAATTCGCAAAATTCAGCTAACTTTCGTAAGAAATTAACATAGCCATTCGCACTTTCGCAAACACTCTGATTTCGTTTGTGAAAGCGTAACCTTTCTGCTATCAACAACGGCTTCGGAAAAAGATGTCCTCAAAAACAACTGACACAGTTCATCATACGAATTTTAGATGGCTTTGCGGGTGCTGTAAAGTTACGTAATAATCCATAAGTCCTTTCACCGAGGATCGTAAGTAATCCAGCCACTTTCGTTTCATCAGTAATTTCATTTCACTAAGAAAAATGTTCGATTCTTTCTTGGTATGAAGTCCATGTTTCTAAGTTATTGTCAAACGCATTTATATTCCCTATTAGCCGAGTTGCTATTTTGTAAGTATGTCCAGAATTTCACAATTTCACAATTATGAAAAAGTATGAAATTCCCGAAAGTGTTATCCTCATCGCCAATTTGTTGTGTAGGGAGAATATAATCAATAAAGCATTCATACAAGATAGCTATCTTTATTTCATGAGACTACGGTATATAACTAAATACTATTTACTAAGCGTACTGACTATCATATAACAACTAACTATGACCATTGGCGAGCATGCATTGTACATGTTATGCAGGCGGGGCCTGTGTATGCAGTAGTACTCAAAGGGTGTGGCTTATCAGGCATTGGTATCATACTACCGACTGATTTACAACAGGTATCAAATACACAACAAGTATGGCATTATATATAAGACGTGATCAGGGGAAAACCACACTTAGTGTGCTTTGGCACGTTTGTAGATGCGAATTAGTCTAAGGATACATCCAATATCACTATAATGAAAACTGTTTGATAGCCTTTTCGTGTAAGCATTTGTGAGTGCTTGGTGACGACCAGTGCAGATCCAGAATAGACGGTGCGGATGCTGATGGTTGAGTTCCGCGGCAAACCTATGTTGACAGCCTCGGTGGGGTAGTGATAGAGTGTCCGCCTTGGTGCGGGAGGTCGCGCGGTCGATCCCCGAACGGGTCATACCAAAGACTTTAAAAATGGTAGTAATGGCTACCCTACTTGGCGAGCAGGGTTTCGGTTGAAGATTATCATTACGACTGACTGACTGACTGGTGTCTGGATAAAAATGGACCAATAGTTCTGGGTCCAATTCCACCAACATTACTTAGCGTTAAGTAATACTTAAATACTTAAACGCATATTTCTTCATTTTTGTTGCCCTAATAAAAATGCCAAACGAGTTCTTTTCTTAAAAAGAATTGTTTGTCAGCAAGGTAACTATTTATGTCAACTTAGTCATACAACTTAAATATTTCACAGTTCATGTATTACTCAATAATAGGGAAACAAAAATCGTGAAATATGCATTTAAGTATTTAAGTAATACTTAGCACTAAGTAAAGTTGGTGGAATTGGACCCTGGTAACTTATCTAGCAAACAATTTTGAAAGCGGCGTAACGCGGCTTAATTCACCAAATATCAATCAACTCTATTCGAAATGTAGATTGAAAATGTCCTCTTTACAGGTCTTTCTCATATGAACGGTGTTTATGGCAGTATTGCTCGTCAAGCGTTGCGAACTACGTAATTAAATATAAATGAGCCATGTCAAACATAAAAGGGGTCTTCCTGTTTTGGCTTATAATGCATGTTCATGCGAGAGTGCGTACACTGTGTCTTGCTATATACATGTAGCATTGACTGTCCTGGGTATTCCAGTCTTATATCGAAACGACTTTAAAGTAAATGTACATACTGTAGCAAATATCTAAAATCAAAGCATAATTATAGACTAGAGTTGAAAACATTCATTTCTTATGATAACACAATGAATTCAAAAGTCGTCTGCTGCAGATATGTCAGAACGGAAAGGATTGAAATTAACTCTGCTAGAACCTCGTGCGAAGTAGAAAACAATTTATGAAGACCCAGTTTCGTTTGACGGGCTCGAAATGAATCCGTGCACGATCGCTGTGTTCTCTGAACCAATGATCGAGTATGAACATTACTTCCTAGTTTCAAATACGTAAATCATATTTGATTATATTTCAGTCCGGACATAGCAAAATGAGCAGCTTCCGTCATAGCTTTATAAAGCGTCGCATCCATTTGTTCGGATTCGATTGCTTGTGTATTTACGCAGCTCTAAATAGTATTATTGTTATTTCGATTTACGCCGTTTTCAACATTATTTCAATTATATCACGGCGACAGTTCACTTATTCGTGATCCCTGGGTTAACGAACCAGTACTAGGCTAGGAAATGTGCACTGCTCAAGGGCACTCCACTATATCATCTGGCCGCGACTGGGCATCGAACCCGGGACGCCCGGTTCCGAAAACACGACGGTTAACACTCGGCCACGGCGGATTCCTTTGCTGAGTATGTAAATAATACATAAATGACAGCTCTGCAATGTATTATACATCGTGATCAAAAG
>JASEVX010001566.1:0-14324 GCA_031761405.1 Serripes groenlandicus | reverse complement strand
TAGAGAGACTTATTTGTAATATCTTTTCGGAGATATTGTGTGTTTTTATCCCCATGTGATTCGATGAGGTATTTTTAAACACATATGTATAGCAATATATCGTTATATTTTGCAAACATAAAAACAATTGGTATACAAAGTTTGAAATCATGTAACATGGTCCATTTCCATTATTTTTGCAAACTTTAGAACTTATAAAATAGTTATTGCTAAGAATTTATAAGTAAATAGTCACAAAAAGGGTACACAAAGATGTTAATTCAATTTCGCGAACAGCAAACAGAGAAGCGCTTTCGTCACAATGGCATCCTGGAACCTCCGATTAGCGGCTTTGACCCAACATCACGCATCACGTAATACACCCTTATTTATTGTCACATTCTTGTATGATTTTGAATGAGGTTAAAACGACCTGCAAGATGCAGTCGTATCATATATATGAGGCCGTTCCACGAGGAAAACCAACATTGTGGACTCTCCGTAAAGTATCGCCTCCTGTGGATTTTCTGTTTCCGGGAATCATTACTCTTTACCTTTATTCCCCCTGAGACGGAATATGTCGGCCCGAATTAGCCTGCATGGACTGCGCATTGCTGATCTGGGTCGATACATTACGCAGAGTCCATAATGTTGGTTTTGTCATGGAACGGCTCATATATATAGATGCGTACGAACGTTTGCTACCTCCAGTTAAGGTCTTGTTTAAGTCTTTCAGCGCCGAATTGTTTAAAGTAGACTCTTCCTTGTGTATCACCGGTCGTCTCCATTTCTCATGTAACGCGGATATGTTGAATAGTTTGATAACTAAAAGACAAACCATGCTGATTTCAGGTGAGACATCTCATTACTCACAGTAATCTGTATTGTTCGCCAAAATCTCAATATAGCCATTGGCGCCGAAATATTAAAATGACATTGTACACAATTAGGATGAATATATATGCAAACATATGTATCTAAACATGTACTATAACATTTATATCTAACATGTACTATAACATTTATATCTAAACATGTACTATAACATTTATTTATTGAATACGTTTTTGTATGATTATGAAGTTTTATTTAGTAATAATTAATAAATGGGCAGGCCAATAATGTAGACCGAGTAGAGCCTGCACGAATATTTTGGCGAATATAAATTGTTTCATGACAGCTCAATGGATGGGGTAAACTATGTATATTTTATTTAGTTTGGAGTAGAGCGTTGTGTCCAACCGCCTGTCGGTTTTATTAACGTTGATCGGTTCGAACCAATACTCCACACAAAATTCCTCCCAGGCTTCCATAATAAACTTGTATCCCATTGGTGGAAGACGAATATCGATAGTTATACTAATTGTTGTCATCCATCGGATTAAATAAATGGATGGACCGGGATTTGAACTCATGATCCCTCGATCAATAGTTCTTTTCGTTGCCCATCGTGCTATTTTAAACCCTTTCACACACACAGACGGTTTCTGACGCCTCTGTAACTGGCGACTTTTGACAACATTGTTGTCAAAAGGGAAATTGCTCATAATAAGCAATTTACCCTTTTGCCACTTTGTTTAAAACTTTATTAAATAGTAAAACATTATTTAAGATATTTCCAATTTTTGCTAGATGTTTTCGGAATAGTCTGCTGCATATTTATATTTGCTGCATGTGGGAAAGGGTAAACACACAATCATTATCTTTTAAGAACTTTCCTTTTTCCATAATATTTTCAATACACGTATATATACGTCCAACCAGAACAAAAACAATCCGATACGATAGAACATGCAACCCGTTGAGTTAGTGAAGGGATGAATAGTCGGACCACACCAAACGATAACAAATCAGTGACAACTCAGATCAGTTTGCGGCTCAATGTAGTATAATCAGGATCTTCGTTTTTCCTCTTAATAGTCAAACCACGGTATCTGAAGGACTTTAAAGAACGCTTATGATATAAAAAACGAATGTCAGAGTTTACTGTTTGGTCGCAATTGCTACTATGTTTAAAATGGAAGGAAGGGCCTTCCCTAACTCGCTGGAGCCCTCCCTCATTGGTGCCCAGGATTGTTGGGTTAGCATTGTCCGTGACTCGCTGGTGTCTGGATGCATGGACAGGTAATACTGAACATTAACCCGGGTTACGCCATGATAAAACTGGAAAAAAATGTTGAAAGCGGCGTAAAATACCAGACACAAAAAAAAGTATACATGGTATTTATTTTTAACATAAAATCCTTTCGATGGTCTGTTTTTCATGTGACATGGCATATTTCACTGTAATCCAAACTGACATATAACTTGATTAAATAATACTGTAAAACTCCAGTCAACGGTACTGACTCCGCTGAAATATGTGACGTGTGTGTTTTTGTGGATCTGTGCGTAGTTTCAAAGAAATAGAAGAAATGTAATTTTCTTAGCTATGCGAACTATTCAATTTGTCTTGGTGCGTAACTCTTCCCCACAGACGACACAATATGCAGACGACGAATGTGGAAACATCTAGGCGAAACTATGGAAACATGTTAATACATGCTAATGTTATTATTTAATTGAGATGAATCCATTGTGGAAGAAGAATACATTCTAAATAATGAGCGATTATTACCTTAACAGTCATCTGCTGCATATGCGTGACATTGATTTGTACATGCGGGTCAAGGATAGTATGAGTGTGAAAGAACCTTAATGTAACCTGACCTGTGTTCAATGTAATTTTATCTTAGCGACAGACGGTAACAAAGTATAAGGACTCCATGTACAACTGATCGCTTGACCCGTTCTCAATGTAAATCAACCTTAACGACTGCCGAAAACAAAACAGTACAAAGCGGACTACAAGTACAACTGTACGCCTGACCCGTACTCAATATAAATCAACCTTAACGACTGCCGAAATCAAAAAGTGCAAAGCGGACTACAAGTACAACTGTACGCCTGACCAGTGCTCAATGTAAATCAACCTTAACGACTACCGAAATCAAAAAGTACAAAGCGGACTACAAGTACAACTGCACGCCTGACCAGTGCTCAATGTAAAACAACCTTAACGACTGCCGGAAACAAAACGTACAAAGACTAACAGTACAACTGTACGCCTGACCCTTGCTCAATGGAAATCAACCTTAACGACTTCCGGAAACAAAAAGTACAAAGACTACAAGTACAACTGCACGCCTGACCAGTGCTCAATATAAATCAACCTTAACGACTGCCGAAATCAAAAAGTACAAAGCGAACTACAAGTACAACTGTACGCCTGACCCGTACTCAATATAAATCAACCTTAACGACTGCCGAAATCAAAAAGTACAAAGCGGACTACAAGTACAACTGTACGCCTGACCCGTACTCAATATAAATCAACATTAACGACTGCCGGAAACAAAACAGTACAAAGCGGACTACAAGTACAACTGTACGCCTGACCCGTGCTCAATGTAAATCAACCGTAACGACTGCCGGAAACAAAACAGTACAAAACGGACTACAAGTACAACTTCACGCCTGACCCGTACTCAATGTAAATCAACCTTAACGACTGCCGAAATAAAAAAGTACAAAATGACTACAAGTACAACTGCACGCCTGACCCGTGCTCAATTCAGATCAACCTTAACGACTGCCGGAAACCAAACAGTACAAAGCGGACTACAAGTACAACTGTACGCCTGACCCGGACTCAATGTAAATCAACCTTAACGACTGCCGGAAACCAAACAGTACAAAGCGGACTACAAGTACAACTGTACGCCTGACCAATGTTCAATGTAAATCAACCTTAATGACTGCTGAAAACAAAACAGTACAAAGCGGACTACAAGTACAACTGCACGCCTGACCCGTGCTCAATGTATATCAACCTTAACGACTGCCGAAATCAAAAAGTACAAAGCGGACTACAAGTACAACTGTACGCCTGACCAGTGCTCAATGTAAATCAACCTTAACGACTGCCGAAATCAAAAAGTACAAAGCGGACTACAAGTACAACTGCACGCCTGACCCGTACTCAATATAAATCAACCTTAACGACTGCCGAAATCAAAAAGTACAAAACGACTACAAGTACAACTGCACGCCTGACTCGTACTCAATATAAATCAAACTTAACGACTGCCGGAAACAAAAAGTACAAAACGACTACAAGTACAACTGTACGCCTGACCCTTGCTCAAGAAACAAAAAGTACAAAGACTACAGGTACAACTTTACGCATAGAAATCTAGCTTAAGGACTGACGGATAGCAAAACATACTAATGCTTCAGTAACAACTGTACGCTTAGTCGATGCTCAATGTAAATCTCCCTCAGCATATATATGACGAATGTAGATAAACATGTTTCTTCAAATCCTGTTTTAAATAGGGTGTCAAACATTTCCGATGAGATCTTACTATCCTCAAAATGTTCGATGATTTAAGCTTAATACATTTGTATATTATACCACGATGAGCAGTTCACCTAGGCAAGTGTTTGCAGTTCGCCACACAACATAATTCCCAGTCAACTGGCTACCTTCCCACATACGCACAATACAAGATCAATTTGGAACTAAACTATCGTTTATACGGGTTTAAACTCACGTCTCAGGGTGTATAATCTTCGTCGTTACCGACTTAGGTAACGCTATCGCTGTTCGACCCTTCTATAATAAGGTATCGTATGGTTCTGCTATCCTCGAACATTCGAATAAATCATACCACTGCAAAAAAGTATGACACCCATTTTAAACCATTTATTCCTAAAGGAGATATATCTCTTACTTATACGATATCTGATGTTTGCTGAAATAAATTGCTCTCACTTGAAGTTAATCTCTTTAATTAAGAGAGCTATATTTCTTAGTTTATGTTATCGCTCTTACTAAGTGCTGTCGGTCTTAACGACAATGATGTCGTTCTTGTTTAATGATATCGCTCGAACTAAGTGTTATCTGTCTTATTAGATGATATTTCCCTTACTCAGTGTTGTATCTCTTTCTGAATGCTATCTCTCTGATATCGCTCTATTTAAGTGCTACATGTTTTATTGCCTTGTTTAAGTGCTATATGTTTTATAAAGTGCTATCTCTTTTACTCAGTGATATTGCTCTATCTAAGTGCTGCATGTTTTATAAAGTGCTATCTCTCTTACTCAGGGATATCGCTCTATCTAAGTGATACATGTTTTATAAAGTGCTATCTTTTTTACTCAGTGATATTGCCTTATTTAAGTGCTATATGTTTTATAAAGTGCTATCTCTCTTACTCAGTGATATCGCTCTATCTAAGTGCTACATGTTTTATAAAACGCTATCTCTCTTACTCAGTGATTTCGCTCTATCTAAGTGCTATATGTTTTATAAAGTGCTATCTCTCTTATTCAGTGATATCACTCTATCTAAGTGCTACATGTTTTATAAAGTGTTATCTCTCTTACTCAGTGAGTGATATCGCTCTATCTAAGTGCTTCATGTTTTATAAAATGCTATCTCTCTTACTCAGTAGTTTTGTTCTAACTAAGTGATATATAATTAATAAAGTGCTATCTCTCTTACTCAGTGATATCGCTATATCTAAGTGCTATCTCTCTTACTCAGTGATATCGCTATATCTAAGTGATATCTCTCTTTTTCAGTGATATCGCTATAACTTAGTGATATATGTTTAATAAAGTGCTATCTCTGTTACTAAGTGATATCGCACTATTCAAGTTCTACATGTTTTATAACGTGCTATAGTGGTATCTCTTTTACTCTGTGATATCTCTCTTACTTAGTAATCTTTGTTACTAACTGTTATCGCTCTTATTCATGGCTATCTCTCTCGTACTCTCTTTTACTCAGATATATGTTTTACTTAGTGATATCTCTCAAATCCAGTTATTTCTCTCTTACCCATAGTTCCTTCACCTTCTAAGTGTCACCGCTCTAACTAAGTGCTATTTGAATATACACTGTCTCCGTGGAGTAGTTGTAAGACCTTCTGCATTTTGTTAAGTAGGGACACTAGTGTTTGATTCCTGGACAGGTCATACAAAGGCATTTAATAAAAGTGTTGAATTGGCTTTCCTCCCATCTTGACACTCAGTGTTGCGGGGATAGCCTGGAGACTGATTCATCGGTGTGGGATCGATGATATCACTGGTATATTACCGAGGGACAACTCCGTGTGATAACTGAATTACTGCTGACAGTGTCGTTAATCACAACTCGAACAAACTTCTTTCACGAACGGATAGTAAAATCACCGGTACCAGTATCGTACATGTTGGTGTAAAAGTGGAAAACAATATTTCAGCCGTCCCGCGAGAACACCAACATTGTGGACTCTGCGTAAAGTGTCGATCCGGATCAGCCAAAGCATGCCGCGCAGGCCTATCCGGATGGACACGTTTCGCCTCCTGTGGATTTTCTGTTTCAGGAATCATTACTCTATACCTCTATCCCCCCCCCCCCCCCCCCCACCCGATACAGAATGTGTCGGCCCGGGTCAGTCTGCGCTGACTTCGCAGGCTGATCTGGGTCGAAACATTACGCAGAGGCCATAATGTTGGTTTTCTCGCGGGACGGCTCATTTTTTTTTTATTTAACAGGCTAGGATACTGGTACATGTGAGTAAAACGGCTAAACATGATCCTGCTAGTCTCACTTGTTCGAATAAATCATATAAGTCTACAAGGAAGGGTGGAGTTCATGTTTATCTCAGATGTTAAGGGGGCTCATGCTGTTTGCTATCAGTCCATCGTCGGATTCTGTTTACTCAACAACAATATTTACTTCGTGTAAAAGAAAATGGATGCATGCATCTGACTGTATATTTATACCTCTTCTCAAATGTGAACAAAAAACAAAAAACAAAAAAAATAAATAAAAAAAATACAATATTCATAACGATCTAAATATTATTAATATATTATTAATACGGGTAAATCCTACTAAATGTCAGCATTAGCCAGAGATCTAGATAAGGGGGAATCGTTCATGTTTTAACTCTTTCAGGGCCGAATTGTTTAAAGTAGACTCTTCCATGTTCAAAAGTGTGCGTCTCCATTAAAAAATGCAAAAAATGCTGATCTCAGATGAGACAGCTCGTTACGAGCTGACTCACATGAATCTGTATTGTTTGCAAAAACCTCAATATGGCTCTTGGCGCTGAAACTATTAAAGACCTTATTAGACACTTAAACCACAGTGAGACGATTATTTTGAGTACGAACAACACAGTAATAATAATAGTTTATGAGTTCTAAATTTGTCGCTGGTTTTGTTTTGGCTGTATTTGAGGTATTTGAGGTACACGTCAAGTTCGCCAAATATTTCATCACAAATTCAAATAACACCGAACAAAAACATGTATGATTATATATTTTATTCCTTGTTATTCACAAACTTGATTTTCAGCACAATTTAAATAGTTTTAAACTCGCCAATATATTGCAGCGCATATTTAAAACCATCAATAACATATAGTTCAAAACAAGGCTATATACACAGCTTAAAGATACGTATATGATATTTTTTGCGAAAACAGTCGGTGTTGGGGTGTTTTAATGGTCACGTAAAGTTACGGGTAACTAACTTTTGTATGTTTTTATCAAAGTATAATGACTAACTAGTGTATGCACACAGAGGTTAAACGTTAAAACACGAATCTAACATTTTACGAGACCTGTAAGCCGGGGAATTTGGTACGACAAAGATTAATCTCAGAAAGATTTACAAAGAATTCAACACGGAATATCGGGGAAACGTATAAAACCACAAACCACAGACGGCTTTAGAAAACAGTGTAGAAAATGAAAGAATATCCTCCATCCTCTTACAAAATTATTCTCAGAGAGTTTTCTCCGCGCATGGAATCTAAGATTAAATTATCAGGTAAACAATTTACGAAGGAAAGTTAAACGATCCCATTTTCTCGTGTGATGTTCTCCTACAGGATTTGAAACAAATCCCGCGGTGGCTTCAAGCAGCGAAGCCACTTAAATCCAAAGTCATAAAGTCTGTATTTAAGTACCTAGATAAAAATAAAAAAATGCAGCGGAAACAACTCACTGAAGCTTGATTCCATGTTAAATTTCTTTCCTGGAATAGGTCAACATTATTGAAATGAACTTTTTTATGTTCCTTTATATTTTTACGAGATCACTTTCATTTTTTTTTTTTTTTTTATTTCTCTGTTTTGTAAAGCAATTTATATTTTCAGGGTAGGTAGCCAGGCCAGTTTCCCCTGGAAGGAAGTTGTGCGGATATCGTGTGCCAAAAATGTCTGGAGAGATACTGCTTGTTAAATTCGCCGATAATAATATTTGAAGAAAAACGGCGTTAAATTTTTAATTTTAGCCTAGGTGGTGTTGTGGTAGAGCGTCCGCCTAGGGTACATGAGGTCGTGGGTTCGGTCGCCAGCCGGATCAAACCATAGACTTTAAAAAGGGTAGTAATGGCTTCCCTCCTTGGCGCTCAGGGGTTGTGCGGTAAGCATTACGACTGACTGACTGGTGTCTGGATAAATGGATATGTTGTACTGGTAACTTACCCAGAAAACGCCGTGATATACTTGAACATTTGTTGAAAGCTATGTAAAACACCAAACAACCAGTTTAATCTAGCAATCAACAACAAAAAGTTAACATTGAGATAATGATTGACCAGTCGAATTCAATATTTCGGACGTTTTCCGTTTAACAGTTAACCCTTTCCCTCAAATATACCTCAAATAGACGCTTTCTGACTCCTCTGCAGCACAGGGCTTTTTGAAAACATAGTGACACAAGAAGAAATTGCTCGTTTTGCCAAAATGTCTTCCCCTTTTAGTCATAGGTTTCAGTTATTTGACAACATATGTTTAAAGTCGTCTGCTGCAGAATTGTCGTATGAGGGAAAGGGTTAAACATTAACATTGAAATGTATAGATACATGTATATAGAGTCAGTCCATGATCATACAGAACAAGTCGGCATTTCTAAACAGTTTATGGTCAGATCAACCTCTACCTCTTCTCGGTCTTATCCGAATCTATGCAATTTGACAGAAGCTTCTCATAAGTAAACAGCGGAGGTCTTCGTCAGATTGTGCGAATGCACAGACTGAGAATGGTCTAAACTGTTCACCAACAATCAACCTGTACCTTTTCTAAGGAACGTGCTAGTTTAATGATACAACTGAGTGGTAACATAAGAAAACGGATTCTGTAACAACGCTCGTGTTGTTATTACACGAAGAGGTTAGATAATGAAATATGTAAAGATGTGATTGATGTACTGCTCAATTGGGCTTTAACGCCGTGTTCAACATTGTTTCAGTCATATCATGGCGGCGAATTCACCAACCAATGTGTTTCATTACATTCTCACACCAGTACTCCATGGAACTGTCTATTCCAAGCAAATGGCTGCATGTTTGCCCTGTGATATAGCCCATTATTGGAAGTCGCTTGTCGAATAAGCTTTTGTGAAACATCGGAAATGATTTTGGCCGAGCTTGAGTTCGAACTCAAAGCTCCTAGATTGCCAGCCCTTGTTGCTACCTACTGAGCTCGGAGAACATATCCGAACTTTATATTGATCTGAGATGGACTGTGGGATGAATACTCGGCCAATACTGTGAACTTTTTAATCACGAGACTTGTATTATCTAATACAGATTTCAGAACATGGAATGTATTATTTTAGTTATCGCTACCAACACTAATTCCGTCATGTTATGACGTATTCTGGATAGATTTCCTGTAATACCTGATACATCTGTCCTGATCATCCAGGTCATCCTTTGTTGCGATTTCCCCCGCAATCCTGACCATTAAGGTGAACAGAGACCCTCAGTGGTTTAATTATTGATCATGACCCGACATGGACTCAAACAGTGATCACTCGCTGTCGTTGCGGTCACTCGTCTAACCTCTATTGAACCACAACAGCACCGTAGGTTATGCACGTAAATCAGAAGGGGGACTTTAATAACTATCCCTAACCTCTATTTAACTACCAGTAGGTTACACACGTGAATCAGGAAGGGCGACTCTTTAATAACTATCCCTAACCTCTATTGAACTTACCAGTAGGTTACGCACGTGAATCAGGAAGGGGACTTTAATAACTATCCCTAACCTCTATTGAACTACCGGGTAGGTTACGCACGTGGAATCAGGAAGGGGACTTTAATAACTATCCCTAACCTCTATTGAACTACCAGTAGGTTACGCACGTGAATCAGGAAGGGGACTTTAATAACATCCCTAACCTCTATTGAACTACCGGTAGGTTACGCACGTGAATCAGGAAGTGGATTTAATAACTAACCCTAACATCTATTGAACTACCAGTAGGGTTACGCACGTGAATCAGGAAGGGGTCCTTTAATAACTATCCCTAACCTCTATTGAACTACCAGTAGTTACGACACGTGAACCGGAAGGGGTCTTTAATAACTATCCCTAACTCTATTGAACTACAGTAGGTCTACGCACGTGAATCATGAAGGGGTCTTTAATAACTATCCCTAACCATCTATTGACTACCAGTAGGTTACGCACGTTGAATCAGGAAGGGGACTTTAATAACTATCCCTAACCTCTATTGAACTACCAGTAGGTTACGCACGTGAGATCAGGAAGGGACTTTAATAACTATCCATAACCTCTATTGAACTACCAGTAGGTTACGCACGTGAAATCAGGAAGGGTTCTTTAATAACTATCCCTAACCTCTATTGAACTACCAGAAGGTTACGCACGTGAATCAGGAAGGGTCTTAATAACTATCCCCTAAACATCAATTGAACTACCAGTAGGTTACGCACGTGAATCAGGAAGGGGTCTTTAATAACTACCCCCAAACATCTATTGAACTACCAGTAGGTACGCACGTGAATCAGGAAGGGGGACTTTAATACTATCCCTAACTCTATAGTGAACTACCAGTAGGTTACGCACGTGAATCAGGATAGGGACTTTAAAAACTATCCATAACCTCTATTGAACTACCAGTAGGTTACGCACGTGAATCAGGTAGGGACTTTAATAACTATCCCTAACTCTATTGCAACTACCAGTAGGTTACGCACGTGAATCGGAGGGGGACTTTAATAACTATCACCCTAACTTCTATTGAACTACCAGTAGGTTACGCACGTGAATCAGGAACGGGACGTTAAATAACTATCCCTAACCTCTATTGAACTACCAGTAGGTTACGCACGTGAATCAGGAAGGGGACTTTAATAACTATCCCTAACCTCTATTGAACTCCAGTAGGTTATGCACGTGAATTAGGAAGGGGGACCTTTAATACTAATCCCTAACATCTATTGAACTACCAGTAGGTTACGCACGGAATCAGGAAGGGGACTTTAATAACTATCCCTAACCTCTAGTGAACTACCGGTAGGTTACGCACGTGAATCAGGAAGGGGACTTTAATAACATCCCTAACCTCTATTGAACTACCAGTAGGTTACGTACGTGAATCAGGAAGGGGGACTTATAATACTATCCCTAAACCTCTATTGAACTAACCAGTAGGTTACGTACGTGAAACAGGAGGGGTCTTTAATTAACTATCCCTAACCTCTATTGACTACCAGTAGGTTACGCACGTGAATCAGAGGGGGACTTTAAGAACTATCCCTAACCTCTGTTGAATACCGTAGGTTACGCACGTGAATCAGGAGGGGGCTTTAATAACTATCCCTAACCTCTATTGAACTACCAGTAGTTATGCACGTGAATCAGGAGAGGGACTTTAATAACATCCCTAACCTCTATCGAACTACCGGTAGGGTATGCACGTGAATCAGGAAGGGGTCTTTGATAACTATCCCTAACATCTATTGAACTACCAGTAGGTTACGCAACGTGAATCAGGAAGGGGTCTTTAATAACTATCCCTAACACTATATCGAACTACCAGTAGGATACGCACGTGGAATCAGGAAGGGGACTTTAATAACTATCCCTAACCTCTACGAACTACCAGTAGGATACGCACGTAAATCAGGAAGAGGTCTTTAATAACTATCCCTAACATCTATCGAACTACCAGAGGATACGCACGTGAATCAGGAAGGGGACTTTAAATAATTATCCTAGTATTTTTCACGCTCGTTTCTTAATATAAATGCGAATAGACGACAAGGCTGTAGCGATGAAGATTTTATGTACCAGCCGCGCTTAATTATTCACTGTTTGCAGATGTCAACCAACCTCATCTTCACCAGACGAGTTCTAATTCCCATATTGAATATAAAACATTCTGTGATTACGCGATCAGCAAGACAATTTAGTATTGTCTTATATATATCTTATATATACTCCCCTGTAGCACACGTCAAGATAGCTAACGTACGTACTGATACGTTCACGGGGTTTCACTTTGATACGCTTTAACTCTATCAGCGCCTATGGTAATAGTGAGGTTTTTTGCAAACAATACGGATTCAGGTGAGTCAGCTCGTCTCACTGAAATCAGCATTGTTTGCCTTTAAGTTATCAAATAACTCAGAAACTCTTATTACATCATAAATGTAGAATCGCGGGTTTTGAACATTAAATAGTTCATGATTAAATATACATTACACACCGCATTCAAGAGGGTATTCAACTTTATCGAAATACTTTCAACTTACAACAATACGTTATTGTCCAATGGTGAGACCTACCTTCAGACTTATTAATTCATCTGAAATCAATTGTCTATTCTCGGGCGCTCCCAATCCGAATTGCTTCCCTTTGACTTAAATAGACGTGTCCGCGTTGAGCTCGACGTTTTAAACGAATCTACATTGCTGTGATCCGACACGGATAGACCTCACTTGGGCACATGTTTGTTGAATTATGACAGTTTACAAATATATATACAGCTATTGTAGAATTAAAGCTGCAATATATATTACTAGTCACATATGGTCTATTTTTCTACTTATATGGATACTTTTTGTCAAACTCAAATATGAGCCGTCCCGCGAGGAAAACCATCATTTTGGTCCTCTGTGTAGTGTATCGACCCGGATCACCCTGCACAGTTAGTGCATACTGATCAGGGCAAACACATTCCGTCTCAGGGGGATATAGGCATATAGTTATGATTCATGACACAGAAAATCCACAGTAGGCGAAAGTAAGTCTATCCGGGTAAGCCTGCGCGGCATGATTAGGCTGATCCGGGTCGATACTTAACGCAGAGTCCACAATGTTGGTTTTCCTCGTGGGGCGGCTTCACTCTAATGTAATGTATATGCGTATATTACCATATCAGCATAGTGGTGATCAGAGTGTCAGCTTAGGGAGGAGGGGCATCAGAGGATCCGATTCAATAAAAACAAAAGACTTAACACTCGTAGTCATTACTTTCTGCATTGGCTTTTAGATTCGGGGCTAGCATTACGATGCATACAGGATCTTTGCATACGTACTATAGCAGTTTAAAAAGGAAATCGCCGTGACGTAGCTGAACTATTGTTGAAAGCTTTGATAAATACTTAAAAACAAACGTGTGTATCTACTGTTATTCAAAATTCTTACATGTTATTGTTAAATATTGTACATGTATGCAATAATTTGATGTCCGTTCTCAGCCAAAACCGTTTTCAGATTTGGATCACACTAGCAGTATTATGCCGTTCTTGTAAGATTTTATTTGTTTGTTGTTTTAACCCACTTTCAAACATTGTCGCCCCTATTTCACGGTATCTCCTTGGTAAGTTGGCAATGCTACTGGTCAAAATAACTCGGACAACAGTTAAGCAGACGTACTGTTACAACACAAACCTGATGCAGTCAGGGACATAAAGCCATTACTACCATCCTTAAAAGTCTTGGTATGACCAGGTCGAGGATTGAAACCCGCGACCCAACCCGCCTCCAATGTGGACACTCTACCACTACACCACTGAGATATATTGGTGAAAGATAACTCAACATTTCATAAACAGAGTCAAATTGGCTTTAAGTTAAAATTATTGAGATAGGTTCAACAAAGAAACATATACAGTCATACCAGTGCGATACCCACCTTTGTATAAAATTTCCTGTCTTTAGCCAACACACTTTTAATGTTCCCAAATTACTCATTTTCCTGCAGCAATGTGTCTACAATAAAAACCACCACCTGTAATAAAAGACCAGATTTCTTCTTCCCATGGGTGATCGTTATACAGAGGTTGGCCCGTAATGACCTGTTACTTAACTGGTAACCAGCAACACCGTGTGTTGCTTTTAGCATTGTCCTGTTGTTGTTGTTGTTTTGTAATATATGACAAATAAATACATACATTACGCTGTTGCTGTATATGAAGTAATGGACAAACACGCTAGTCTAAGTTAGGTATATGAGGCATGGAAATTAAGTGGTCTTAAGTA
>JASEVX010001565.1:2500-14327 GCA_031761405.1 Serripes groenlandicus | reverse complement strand
TTATATGGCTATGTAATAATGGTAAATTCTGAGTCAAAATGTAAGTAAAATTCCAAATATTCATTTAACAAAATCTTTTGAAGAAATCCAATTGCAATAACAATAAAAATGGCCATGGACACAACATGTTGTAAAATATAGAATGACTCATATATATATATGAGTTTGCACTGTTGATACCAAACGATTTTGTAGGCGGCAATTTGATTGGCTAACGCAAATGTCAAACTGAGATAACCTGTAATAGACAGTCATTAGGCTTATATACCAGAGTTTGTTCCGACAACGAAGTTTAATTTATACTCAGTACGCTATCTTTTCCTACTCATCCGTAGTTGATGATAGATAGCGTATGAGTATGTCTGTCTCTGTCTCTCTCTGTATATCTGTCTGTCTGTCTCTCATTCACTCTCTCTCTCTCTCTCTCTCTCTCTCTCTCTCTCTCTCTCTCTCTCTCTCTCTCTCTCTCTCTCTCTCTCTCTCTCTCTCTCTCTCTCTCTCTCTCTCTCTCTCTCTCTCTCTCTCTCTCTCTCTCTCTCTCTCTCTCTCTCTCTCTCTCTCTCTCTCTCTCTCTCTCTTTATAAAACTGAAAAAACAGCATTATATACACAACTACATGCTTTGATAATATGTATATATATTATGTTAGGATGTGAATTACATATGCACTGTTACTTTAAGATATATATTTTACTTACATGTATTATGTATAAATTGTTTTGAATAAATGAAAAAAAAAAAAAGTTATGATACATTTTCACTTGACCCCACCCCTGATGTTCCAATATGCCCCTCAGTTAATAACTGTTTATTCAACTACTATGATGTTAGTGTTATGCATAACTGCACTATGGATATCCGGCGACATTGATGCGTTGCATCAACTTTCTCTTGTAGTACTATTTTTCAGTCTGTTTAAGTATTCCACCATTACGGAAGACAACGACTTTAGATTTATCTAGATTAAGATTCATTTGTGTGGATGTATAAAATTGATTTATTTGAAATCGTATTAACTCTTTCAGCGCCAAAGGCAATATTTCAACTACTATGATGTTAGTGTTATGCATAACTGCACTATGGATATCCGGCGACATTGATGCGTTGCATCAACTTTCTCTGGTAGTACTATTTTTCAGTCTGTTTAAGTATTCCACTATTACGGAAGACAACGACTTTAGATTTATCTAGATTAAGATTCATTTGTGTGGATGTATAAAATTGATCTATTTGAAATCGTATTAACTCTTTCAGCGCCAAAGGCAATATTGAGGTTTTTGCAAACAATACTGATTCAGGTGAGTCAGATCGTAACGATCTGTCTCACCTGAAATCAGCATTGTTTTGTCTTTTAGTTATCAAAATAGTCCAAAACTTGTATTACATGAGAAATGGAGACGCCCGATTTTGAACATGGAAGAGTCTACTTTAAACAATTCGGCGCTGAAAGAGTTAAGGTAGAACACCCCTAACGGTCTCGGTGATTTCCGTATAAAGTCGTAAGAGATCGGTATTGTTCGTACGCTTGACGGTCATTTCTGGCGAAAATATCTAACAAGTCAAAGGACGTATGCCGAAACCTTCCGACTTCAGACGGTAATCACCGATTCAATATAGTGTTAATAGATACAGATCCCAACGTCATATGGAGTGTTCTACGTTTACACAATTATTTACCTTTTGGTTAACTATTAATTCAAAGTGAATTTGTTAGCGTTGTGAATAAGTATTTCAATCACAGCCGACAATTATTTAAAGAGTGTCGCATTTTTCAATGGCAGATCGCGCTGTAAAAACATTTTGAATTGTTCCCCTCGATAAAAATGACAATACATGAGATCAACTGATAAACAAATACAAATGTAATCTTCTATTGAAAACTTGCCTGATCATGATGAGACCGTGTCAATTCTATGTTGTCTTCACCTTTAGTTTCTATGAGGAATAAACAGTGTGGAAAGTTGATACAGTGTTCTATCCAAGGGTCATGAGAAGGATCCCAACGTTTTAAACCTCCGTCACAGGAAAAACACCGTACAGCGTCAATTGTACCTAAAGTATGTAACATAGATATACTAGTAAAAACACTGTACAACGTCACATGTACCTAAAGTATGCAACATAGATATATTAGTAATGCATCGTATAAGGGGTGTCTGAAGTATGTAACACAAATGTATAAGTAAAAGCATCGTTCAACGTAAAGAGTACCTGAAGTATGTAACATAGATGTATTAGTAAAACATCGTAAATCGTAAACAGTACCTGAAGTATGTATCATAGATATACTAGCTACACACCGTACAACGTCACGGGTACCTGAAGTGTGTAACATAAATATACTAGTAACACACCGTACAATGTCACGGTTACCTGAAGTGTGTAACATATATATACTAGTAACACACCGTACAACATCACGGGTACCTGAAGTGTGTAACAAATATATACTAGTTAAACACCGTACAACGTCACGGTTACCTGAAGTGTGTAACATAGCTATACTAGTAAAACACCGTACAACGTCACGGTTACCTGAAGTGTGTAACATATATATACTAGTAACACACCGTACAACCTCACGGTTACCTGAAGTGTGTAACATAGATATACTAGTAACACACCGTACAACGTCACGGTTACCTGAAGTGTGTAACATATATATACTAGAAACACACCGTACAACGTCACGGGTACCTAAAGTGTGTAACATATATATACTAGTAACACACCGTACAACGTCACGGTTACCTGAAGTGTGTTACATATATATACTAGTAACACACCGTACAACGTCACGGTTACCTGAAGTGTGTAACATATATATATACTAGTAACACACCGTACAACGTCACGGTTACCTGAAGTGTGTAACAGAGATATACTAGTAACACACCGTACAACGTCACGGGTACCTGAAGTGTGTAACATATATATATATTATTAAAACACCGTACAACGTCACGGTTACCTGAAGTATGTAACGTAGATATAGAGATTATTCAACTTTTTTTTTGAAAGATAAGAATATAATTCACGAGCAGTCTCGTGAATGGGAGTGACGTACGTCACGAGTGGCTCCTCCCATTCACAAGACGGCGAGTGAATTATATTCTAATCTTTGAAAAAATGAGTTGAATAATCTGTTTATTACATTTCATTGTTATTTGTTGTAATACATTAAAATTTTAAATACGTGTCTTCAACCATAGTTTATATTTACTGTGGAATATTGTTGGTCGTTTTACCTACTTTGCGCATTATTTTCGGATGCGGCGTGGCCATGGAAAAAAGGGAGGGGCTCGCATGCGCAAATGTGTAGTAGATTATAACACTGGTGTGTAATAACAATAAATCAACGATTATGATTTTTCTTCCACCGAGATATCCTTATCTTTGATGGATAGAAATGTAATAAATACTAGTAACACACCGTACAACGTCACGGGTACCTGAAGTTTGTAACACAGATATAAAAGTAAAACACCGCACATCGTCACGGGTACCTGAAGTATGTATCAAAGATATATTAGTAAAACACCGTACAACGTCATGGTTACCTGAATTATGTAAAATAGATATAATTATTAGTAAAATCACCGTACAACGTCTCGGGTACCTGAAGTATGTAACAAAGATATAGTAGTAAAACATCGTACAACGTCACGGGTACCTGAATTATGTAAAATAGATATATTAGTAAAATCACCGTACAACGTCTATGGTACCTGAAGTATGTAACAAAGATATATTAGTAAAACACCGTACAACGTCACGGTTACCTGAATTATGTAAAATATATAGAGAATAACTAACTGCATGTTTTTGATATAGAATTTATGTCACAAGGAAAAAAAGGGTTAATTTGGTTAAAATCACGAAACCGTAGGTTGAGTGATTTTACACCAAATTACCCCTTTTTTCCCGAGTGACATAAATTCTATATCAAAAACATGCAGTTAGTTATTCTATTTATTAAATATCTGGAATAAATCTCTCCTTTATTTTAAAGAAACATATATAAAAAAAAAATGGCTTGGCCTTAGGCGTATGAATGTTACGTAACCAATGACTGCATCATTTTAAGACGTTCCATGGCTGTTCCATTAATGTTTACGCCGCACGTTTAAATCAATGTGTTATGTCATTCTTTATATTTTCTTTTGTAAGTTTCTTAAGATGTCTCTTAGGATGACATCTTAAAATATAATTGATTTTTTTTTTATCTTATTTTCACTTTAATAATGATCAAAAATCATACTATCAACATTTTAAGTAAACATAAAAAAAGTAGTTCCGGCAAAGATGATATCATCACTAGTGATGATATAAAAAAACTAAAAGTGTTATCGTCCCAGTGTTAGTTATCATTTTTTTAAAAATTGATATTGATTTTATGTCACCTAAATTTCAATGCAAAATTTGGATAGGTATGTAATAAATATAATTATTCTATACCTAATTTATACGTCCAATCGTAGACGCTCATTCGAATCATGTGACCGTACAATATATTTCCGTATCGGGACGCACGCGCGTACAAATAACCCGTATTTTTTTCGTATTGTACGATTCACAGGTCCCATGTTAAACCATGATAAAGACCGAAACACGTGAAAAGGTTCCGAATGAAAGTCTGAATCGACAGGTGCTCTAGATAAAGCGTTACGATAAAGCTCCTGTTGTCACCGGATCATTATTGTCGTTTGCAAACAAGGAGTAACACTGAAACTAAAATGTTATCCGATTCTGAAATAGATGACTTTGTAATTGAACAGAAACCAAAAAACACTGTGAAAAAACCTAAAAGTGATGTAGGAATATTCAAAAGGTGGTTAGCGCAGGCCGTGCCGACAGAAGGTATAAAATAAAAAGGTAATTTCACATTATTCTGCACAATACAAAATATATTTTGGGAAAAAAGTCGAGGTATAGAATAAAAAGATCATTTAACAGTGTTCTGTACAATACGGAATATATTTGGACTCGTACACATATATATCCGTATTGTACAGAACACTGTTAAATAACCTATAATTATATCATAAATGACGTCGCCGGAGTGTAATAAAGCCATTGAATAAATTGCGTATTCAACTAGTGTAATAACAATGCTACGTAACGTGACGTCATAACGTAACGTTAAGCGTTGTAAATACGCGCGCTTTATATCGACGTTTATTTAAGGAATGGACAGCCTTTTTTTCGTGTTCATGGGGGTATGAACAAAAAAAACTGATCACGCGCTATGAAACCGCGAAGCGGTTTCATAGAATGTGTGATCAGGTTTTTTGGTTCATACCCCCATGAACACGAAAAAAAGGCTGTCCATTCCTTATATTTTAGCATAAATATGGCTATTACCGTTGGTAATAACACATAATAGTATTTAACAACTTTATTTTCCATAATATAGCACGTCAAACATTAGTCCAATTTGGCGCCAAAAGTAATAACGTTATGACGTGACGTCACTTTCTTAGTATTCGGTCGCTTTTTCCAAGAATCCAAGGAAAATTTTCTTCATGGGGTTATGAACAAAATATTTCAGCCAATCACAGACAAGCAAAAGTCATGAACACAAAAAAAACTAAAATATATGGATATAGCGCTGTAAATTATTAAATTAGTATTTATGATATAAAAAGAACATTACATTCGTGGTCATTCAATACGCAATTGATTAAACTCGTTTTCTAAAAGTGATAAAAACTCGCCAAGGCTCGTTCTTATCAATTTCAGAAAACTCGTTTAATAAATTCCGTATTGACTGACCACTCATGTAATATCCTCTATTTATTAGTAAAATCACCGTACAACGTCACGGTTACCAGAATAATGTAAAATAGATATATTAGTAAAATCTCCGTACAACGTCTCGGGTACCTGAAGTATGTAACAAAGATATAGTAGTAAAACACCATACAACGTCACGGGTACATGAAGTATGTAACAAAGATATGTTAGTAAAACATCGTACAACGTCACGGGTTCCTGAAATATATATATATTAGTAAAAACATCGTACAACGTCACAGGTATCTGAAGTATGAAACAGATGTATAAGTAAAATCATCGTACAACGTCACGGGTACCTGAAGTATGTAACATAGATATATTAGTATATTATATACTGAATGATAAAATATAGAGATTTCCCAACTTGAGAAAACCTATTAACATGCTTTTTGTCTACTGAGCAATATCGCCTAGTGTGCGATATAGCTCACTAGCCGGATTCTCGGAACTACTTTTTTTAAATCTCTTTTAAACACTTTTAAGCTAGGTTTTCACTACTTAACACTTTATTTCTATGATGAACCGTTAAATAATCCACAACTGCACTTTAAAATCCGCAAATAAGAGCTTGAATCGACATGACACAAGTTTATTTCAATCAATGTACACATTGACGATGACGTCACGTATAGTGACGTCACTGCAAAACTGGCAGATTACGTCATTCAGATCTCTCCACTTCTGAGCTAAAAATAAATGAGCTGCACAGGGGTATTGTCGTTTAAAAACTAAAATTATCGCCGAGTATATAATATATAGTTTAATAAACATTGTTTTCATGATTTGGGAATTAGATCCCTCGTGAAAGAGATTCTTGCATATAAAAACTCGTGCGCTATGGCGCACTCGTTTTTATATCGCAAGAATCTCTTCCACTTGGGATTTAAATCCCGTATCATGAAAACAATGTTAATTAAACTCTATATAATCATCTTTCAACGTCATGGGCTTAGGTATAGTTGTCTTTAATATTTTATTTTATATATGCTATTTATAACATAGATCAAATATTTAAAACATCGTTCAATGTCACTGGTACCTGAAGTGTGCAACATAGATATTTTAGTAAAAACATCGTACAACGTCACGGGTAACTGAAGTACGCAACATAGATATACAAGTAATACATTGTACAACTGACGGGTACCTGAAGTATGTAACAAAGATATATTAGTTAAAACATCGTTCAACGTCACTGGTACCTGAAGTATGTAATTTATATTTATTACATACCTATCCAAATTTGAAATTTAAGTGACATAAAATCAATATCAATTTTTAAAAAAATGATAACTAACACTGTGACGATAACACTTTTAGTTTTTTTATATCATCACTAGTGATGATATCATTTTTGCCGGAACTACTTTTTTTTAGATTTGGAACATCTTTGGAATTTAAAGTGGGTTTAATACTAGGAATTTTAAAAAAAACTGAGACCGAATACTAGGAAAATGACGTCACGTCAGCGGTTTTGACGTCATAACGCTAGTCATTTGGCGCCAAATAGAAGCAGCAGTATTTGGTTACGTAACATTCATACGCCTAAGGCCAAGTCATTTTTTTTTTATATGTTTCTTTAAAATAAAGGGGAGATTTATTTCAGATATATAATAAATACGGAATATTATGTTGTGGGGTGGATAAATGAGTTCGTATTCCACGACAAGTAGCGTGGGAAAATCGATATCTTACGAGACCGTAGGTCGAGCTAAGATATGGATTTCCCCACGCTACGCGTCGTTAATACGAACTCAATTATCCACCCCACAACATAATATTCCTTTTATTACATACCTACAATCTATGAGCAGCGAAAATTTATTGAGTTTACATTTTATTAACCGTAAAATTAAGATTATGAAGGGCGGATGAATATCGCTTCAATGATTACGCCACGCCCCATAATGCATTCCAATACGTATGCCCCGCCTAATATCGTCATCAAACCGGTTAAGTCACTGTATGACGTCACAATCTTGTATTTACACCGCATATAGATACGGAATTTTAATCTGTCGTGGTGTATTTACGCATGTCAATCTGTGTGTATTTCCACCGGAAAATAAACAGGCATGTAATAAATAGAATAACTAACTGCATGTTTTTGATATCGAATTTATGTCACTCGGGAACAAAGGGGTAATTTGGTGTAAAATCACTCAACCTACGGTTTCGTGATTTTAACCAAATTACCCATTTTTTCCCTTGTGACATGAATTCGATATCAAAAACATGCAGTTAGTTATTCTCTATATATTAGTAAAAACATTATACAACGTCACGTGTACCTGAAGTACGCAAACTAGATGTACACATAATACATTTAACACTGTTGCGTAAACCTCCGTCACATGAAAAACACCGTACAGTGTCACGGGTACCTGAAGTATGAAACATAGATATATAAGTAGAAACACTGTACAATGTCACGGGTACCTGAAGTATTAACATATATAGGATCTGACATGAAATGTCATTTTATATAAAGTTTCCTAAACTAATTCAAGGAATTTGTTATTAAGCGAGCCTTTAATAACACATTTCTTAGACGAGTTCAATAAAACTTTATGAAATGACAACGAATGTCAGATTCTTTTTTATCACATGACGAAACACAAAAAGAAAATCGGTTTCTCCTTGTCAGAGAATAGTCCCAACATTTAATACTTAATAGACAGTTAACTTATCACACAAAAATACATTTTTATGACCGATAATGGTCCTGCTACCGCGTCCATCTATGGTGACGTTTGTGTTTACCGGGTACACGTTCTGTAGCCATTTTGTAAACATTCGCGGATGAATACACAAATAGTGATTCGGTCGTATTATATTACACGTGTCATATATAAAGAAATACGTAATGGGTATATTACATCGGATACAAGCATTGTCATGTGATAAAGATATATAAGCACAAACATCGTACAACGTCACGGGTACCTGAAGTATGAAACATAGATATATTAGTAAAACATCGTACAATGTCACGGGTACCTGAAGTTTGTAACATATATATTATAAGCAAAAACATCGTTCAACGTCACGGGTACCGGAAGTATGTAACATAGATATAAAAGCAAAAACATCGTACAATGGCACGGGTAGCTGAAGTATGTAATATAGATATAAAGGCAAAAACATCGTACAACGTCACGGGTACCTGAAGTATGTAACATAGATATATAAGCAAAAACATCGTACAATGTCACGGGTAGCTGAAGTATGTAACATAGATATATAGGAAAAAACATCGTACAACGTCACAGGTATCTGAAGTATGTAACATAGATATATAAGTAAAACATCGTACAACGTCACGGGTACCTGAAGTATGTAACATAGATATTATAAGCAAAAACATCGATAACATGGATAAAACGACTCTTAAAACCTGACGATACTGCAAAGACCCTTTCTATGTATTTATAAGAATGAATTTCAGGAGTGCACTTGAATCTATCCATCATATAACCCATATTCGACACAATTATAACACGGGGATTATGCAGCTTTATGGGTCAGTGTTTCAGGCGAGCCTGTGCATACGCAAAGGTTCAACCCAGACTTAGCTGTCCGTCTTATGTAACTTAGTCGTATCAAATTATGACCAAACACTAGCCCCAATAATTTTACGCTTGTTTTCTTTCTTTTGATCCATTTACGAACAAACATCGGTAGGCGCGATTCGAATATCGCTAGCATTACGACTGATTGGCTTGTTCCAGGATAAACATCCTTTATTGGTGCTTGAATACAGATAGCATGTCTCCAGATTGTCTGTGGTCACAGTATATAATGAAAGTAGTCTACAACTGTGACTGTAAGTACAAACACGTAGATAATGCAAACCGTTTTGGATTGTATTGCCGTCAGATGCTTTAATAGATACAATAAAAATAAAATATAAGCATTTACCAGTGTAAAAGAAACCTGCTGCAGCAAGATTCTTCGGTGTCTGTACTAGATGAGTCGGCCAACCGCTGTATGACGATAGTCGAGCAGAATACGTAATGTAGGAAGTATTTTTCTTACCGGTAGTTTCCCTAGTTCCAGTTGCCATACCTTCCTAGAAAAGTAAATGAGAAGATTACAATGACTATTAATCCCGAACCCTTTAAAATCAAAAGTAAATACAAGAGAAAAAATTGATTTTTTTTATTTTCGTCAATAAATCAAAAACAGAAATGACAATTAGTGATTTACATACAATTAGACAAACATTTAACCCTTTACCTGTTTAAAGCAACACTGAAAAACCTTTGCAGCAGTCTACAACAGCGAAAAATAATACATAGTCTGTTTTGAACTCCACGTTGACTTTTTATTCCTTAATGCAAACCAATTAACTTACATTCGTTAAACCGCCAGATATATAGTTCCATCAGTGATGCAGAGACACGATTAATAATAATCATGTCAGTGCTATTTTAGTACCGGATTAAATACTAAGATTTGAGATTTATTGAGATATTATCTACAAAGAGTTAAATTATGTAAATATTATCTTTCTTCGTTGTTTGGGTAGATAATACTTTATTATTGCGCTTTCTATAACAAACACCTCAATGACGCAGTAGAAGAAGTCTGGAAATTCCAAAAGGTTCTATAAATAGCACGCGAGAAATGGTTATCAATTGTTCTTAAATCTCGATATTATAAACGCTTTATTTTGTAGTTGTTGCAATATATCAATATTTTCGAGGCATTTATATTTAATTTATCATACAAACAACTTGCCCTCGCATGTGAAATCTGAAAGACGAATACAAATAGAGTGGCCGGCTTCTACCGGTGACTAATGATGAATAATGACTATGATGTTCAGAAGCGAGTCGAATAATACAAAATCAATTTGTTTTCAATAATTTGTCATATTGTTGTAAATGCACGTGATAGTTTTGAATGTAATTACGCCAGCAATTGTGTTGATTATATAGTTTCCAGTACAGACAGTGGTTAGACACAGAACATCTGGTATGGCAAAGCCTATTGCACTGGTCGCAATTCACGAAGAAATGTTCACGGTGTGTTTTGACTCTAATATATTTTTGGTATGTTTTAGGTTTATAGTTTTGAATAACATATAACACACTTAACAAAACTTATAAAATGTGCATATTTTTGATTGATTATTCACTAAAGTAATTAAACAAAATGTTGTATATTGGCTATGGGGCATTTTAAATCACGATCATATGGTCATAGATTAACCGATGCACGAAAACCGGCGTGTTTTAAAACCACAGGTGCCAAGTCTCGTTTAAAATCTAAAAAATAGCATTTGACTATATATTGTTACTAATAATTATGGCGTAGTTCACGACGAACCCGAGTTCCAACTAGAGTTACACGAGTTCCTCATGAACGGAAAGAGTTTAACCCTAGTGACGTCATATGAACGTCTGACCTCGACTATTTGCAACCCTGCTTCAAGCGTGAGTTAGATGAGTTCCAAAATGGGCGGATGGTGGCAAATTCTTGATGCTTGGTGTGTAAAATAATCCTAAAATACGAACCTCTGAGTTCAGTAATCAGTGATCTTTTTATTTGTAAGGCAGATAAATAAGGATTTGTTTAACTGGGCCTTGCAAATAATTGCGATCCGTAATTTAGAAAACGAGCTTTCTGTGTGTCGATAATGAAATAAGTGGATATAACACGGAAAGTTCCATTTTGAATTTTTGACGTCCAGAGTGGAGATGTGCGTTCGCTCGAGAAACATTCGCATACGCCATCGATACACGTGCCCCCTGACCCTACCCCTCCTTGAGTTCGTCATAAACTTAGCCAATAATTGATGATGTCCATATATAGTACTAATTTTAGATTTTAAACAAGACTGGCACCTGTGTTTTTGAGCACATGGTCAATTTGGAATGTTTAACCATACCCGCATTAAATAAACACACGAACGGGGTTGATTGTGAATTGAGCAACGCGGAATAGCCGTTGGACTTGTCAACGAATGTGTATGCCAACCGGAGGTTAGTTCCAAAATAACTTAGTTTTAAGATTCTATTAA
>JASEVX010001564.1:0-14455 GCA_031761405.1 Serripes groenlandicus | reverse complement strand
TCTAACACCAGCTAATCTAACCCTACAATTCTGAGCATTTTATGTGTAAGCTACCAGTACTACTGGTCCATTAATTCTAACACCAGCTAGCCTTACCACACAATCCTGAGCATTTTATGTGTAAGCTACCAGTACTACTGGTCCATTTATTCTAACACCAGCTAGTCTTACCACACAATCCTGAGCATTTTATGTGTAAGCTACCAGTACTACTGGTCCATTAATTCTAACACCAGCTAGCCTTACCCCACAATCCTGAGCATTTTATGTGTAAGCTACCAGTACTACTGGTCCATTTATTCTAACACCACCTAGTCTTACCACACAATCCTGAGCATTTTATGTGTAAGCTACCAGTACTACTGGTCCATTAATTCTAACACCAGCTAATCTAACCCTACAATTCTGAGCATTTTATGTGTAAGCTACCAGTACTACTGGTCCATTAATTCTAACACCAGCTAATCTAACCCTACAATTCTGAGCATTTTATGTGTAAGCTACCAGTACTACTGGTCCATTAATTCTAACACCAGCTAGTCTTACCCCACAATCCTGAGCATTTTATGTGTAAGCTACCAGTACTACTGGTCCATTAATTCTAACACCAGCTAGCCTTACCACACAATCCTGAGCATTTTATGTGTAAGCTACCAGTACTACTGGTCCATTAATTCTAACACCAGCTAGCCTTACCACACAATTCTGAGCATTTTATGTGTAAGCTACCAGTACTACTGGTCCATTAATTCTAACACCAGCTTGTCTTACCCCACAATCCTGAGCATTTTATGTGTAAGCTACCAGTACTACTGGTCCATTAATTCTAACACCAGCTAGCCTTACCACACAATCCTGAGCATTTTACATGCTAGCTACCAGTACTACGGGTCCATTTATTCTAACACCAGCTAGCCTTACCACACAATTCTGAGCATTTTACATGCTAGCTACCAGTACTACGGGTCCATTTATTCTAACACCAGCTAGTCTTACCACACAATCCTGAGCATTTTACATGCTAGCTACCAGTACTACGGGTCCATTTATTCTAACACCAGCTAGCCTTACCACACAATTCTGAGCATTTTATGTGTAAGCTACCAGTACTACTGGTCCATTAATTCTAACACCAGCTAGCCTTACCACACAATCCTGAGCATTTTATGTGTAAGCTACCAGTACTACTGGTCCATTAATTCTAACACCAGCTAATCTAACCCTACAATCCTGAGCATTTTATGTGTAAGCTACCAGTACTACTGGTCCATTAATTCTAACACCAGCTAGCCTTACCCTACAATTCTGAGCATTTTATGTGTAAGCTACCAGTACTACTGGTCCATTAATTCTAACACCAGCTAGTCTTACCCCACAATCCTGAGCATTTTATGTGTAAGCTACCAGTACTACTGGTCCATTAATTCTAACACCAGCTAGTCTTACCCCACAATCCTGAGCATTTTATGTGTAAGCTACCAGTACTACTGGTCCATTTATTCTAACATCAGCTAATCTAACCCTACAATTCTGAGCATTAAAGAGGGAAAGTCATTACTACCATTATTAAAGTCTTTGGTAGTTCATGACAAAGGATTGAACCTGCTCCCTCCTGCACCAAGGCAGACGCTCTACCCCTTCACCACCAAAAAGTATTAAATTTTCAACTATTAATTCCGGAATCCTATCATAAGTGATATTGACTCACATGTACCAAATGAGTGTGTCACATGAACATTTAAAAAATAACAAGGGAAAGAAGTATTCCCATATTTTCAACATCTAATAAAGAATTTATTACATATATATTTAGACGTAAATTAATTATTTTTCTCTTAAATGAAGCAAAATTTTCATAAAAGTAACTGTGTTAATGGAAATTTCATTACGAAAACATGAATCGCAATGTAAATGCAAACTTATTAAACCAGACCTAAACTTTACTGCAATAGCAAAGATCAATCTGAGACGACCTTTAATTGTTGTAAATAAGATTGAGAATTACCATGACATCAATCCATGATCCAGTAGATAAAGCCTCTTCTACATTCGCCTCCAGAGAATCTTGGATCATCTGACCAACGCAGCATGAACTCAGGAACACAATGGTCTCGGACCGGAACCTTTTCTTGATGAACCCTTTAGGGTCGGATATCCCTTGTCTCACTAGACCATCATATTCTAAAATGAAGTTGCATTCAATAATTTACAATGGGATTATTTCTAAAAGTAAGTCAATTTAGTTTCATGTCAGACTGATGAATGTTTACAATTTAGGAATATTTGCCAACTTATTTCCCAGTTTGCAATTTGGTTATATCTTGACATTGCTAACATTACATTTTAACCCTTTCCCACATGCAGATGCAGAGCTCCATAGCTCAGTCGGCACTGACACTGGCTGTCAATCCAGAGTTCAAACTACAGCATGGCCAACATTCATCCAGAAGACTTGAAAACACAAAAAAAAGATTACGCAACACTGGAGAAGCTCTGTAAATGAAAAGAAAATCATTGAATAGTGTTGAAAATATTGTGACAAGGGAGAAATTACTCTTTATTATGACTAATTTCTCCAATTGTTTAAAGATTCCATAGTTTTGCACAGATGCTTTCAAAGTTGTCGTGGCCTGATCTGGTGTGTGTTGGAAAGATGAGTTAATTACACTAGTCGTAGTTACTCTATGCCTGATTTTCCGCATTATAACCTGTACAAACCTAGATATCCATTTTGTTTGTAGAAGTTGTCAACCCATTCATTTTGAGATTTTGCGTAAATATCCGGGACATAAACACCCTTTTCTTGCCTCATACCATTCACTGTGCCTGGAAGTCGCTTCAACTTTACGAGTTCTTCCAAAACAGCTGGAAATAAATAACAGTCTGGAATTAGGGAAATAATTCAGGAAACATTAACAATACATTTCGCTCCTTATATACTATCCTTATATAGTTACTCTATTTTATAAATCATTAAAATGCAAGCATGCTCAGAATTATTTTCAAAATAACAATCTACAACACTTTCTAAAAAATAAAAAAAGCCATTTCGCTCCTACAGAAGACCATTTCTATTACAGTTAGTTTGGTACCTGGTGTACTATAGATAATAAGTATGTCTGGCATGAACCAAAAATGCCGACCAGATTGGTCACTTCCTCTTATTTATCGCATAAATCTATATTAATTAGTCGACTATAAAGTTAGTCTATATACAATAGATTTTCAGAAACTCAACAGCAGACCTACATTTACAAGTTGTTATTTAGAATCAATACATAAATAATGAAGCAACCTTCTTTTGGAGTATGAAAACAGGTTGGTCAACAAAATGGTTGTTTCTATAGCCTTTTGCTTGCTACACAATGTCCTAAGGGCACCACTATATCAGGGCATGCCTGACCCTTTTCGGTAATTTTAGGGGAAGGTAAATCCAAACCAAGCAACACTGGGCTTCTTAAAATATTACAAGAAAAGAGCAATTCACCTTTTTCAAGTTAAAATAATATATTTAATTTTTGTTTCATATTTATTGCGAAACAAGCCTTCAGCTTATATAAATCAGGCTCGATATATCTACTTCCTGCTTTCCCACAATATTTCCACCTTTTGTCAAAGAAGCTCTACCAACAAACCACTGAGTAGCTGTATATAGGTTAAATAACATGCAACTCATAGCCTTTCAGAAGAATTAGTACTTTCATGGAATTTGATAACAAATCAAAAATGTAACCACAACATTAATAAAGACCACAAATGAAGTTAGATCATCATATAGCATATGTCCTTTTGTACTGTAACCAATTACATTTTTGCATTAATCTTCAGTAAAGGTCATCAAATGATGGTGGTAATCATTCAAGGTCATACAAGGTGAAACCACATTTTAAATTTCATTGACATGTGACAAGTACTGTCTGAGATAGGGGACCTAAATGTCAATTTAACCCATTACTTACAAGACTTTTCGAAGGTCGTCTGCTTTACAATCATGAGACATACACTTTCAACGATTTAGAAAACTGAAAGATTTGTAGTGATAAAGAGTTGAAAATATTGCCATAAAAGGTGAAATTGCTTGTTTTGAGCAATTTCACATTTTATTGCAATGTTTCTAAAAGTCATGTTAAATGGCAGGTGTCAAATCACGTCTTCGTGAAGTAATGGGTTTAAACAAATGGGGATGTCTGATGGACAATGGTACAGCTAAGTAGACATCAGCAAACCATAGGTAGCATAAATTATGCAATGCAATTCATCAATAAACAATTCATACTTACTATAGAATATTCTTTCATGAAAACTATATCTCTGAAGAACCGACTGAAGTAAAACAGGCCTATAAAGAAAAGAACCATTTAAATAATTTATCATGTCTTTCATATTTGGCAACTATGTTTTCGATCTTTTTCAATGACCGATACATTTATTTCAATCTCTACCAGGTAAAAACTTTTCCATATAAAGTATAAAGAAGTGAAAGCTACCTCAGTGACTTGAAAGAGAAATATCTCAACATTTGTAACAGTACAGCTTGTACAGAACAATGAATACTGCCAGATAATCTCTGTAACAATAGCTGTTGATA
This sequence comes from Serripes groenlandicus, assembly GCA_031761405.1. Taxonomy (NCBI): domain Eukaryota; kingdom Metazoa; phylum Mollusca; class Bivalvia; order Cardiida; family Cardiidae; genus Serripes; species Serripes groenlandicus. The sequence goes on along the minus strand of JASEVX010001564.1, from coordinate 9,867 downwards.
TGCTAAACTCTTTCCCACATGCAGAAGCCAAGCCCCAGTAGCTCTGTTGGAAGCCAAGTGGTCTGTCAAGCCAAGGCTTGTGAGTTTGAATCCCAGCTCCATCGAAATTCTTTTCAACATATGACAGAAATCAAAACGACTAGCTTCATTTATCTTCCAACAATAGGTTAACAGTCTATGTGGAAAAGAAGCCAGTTGAATGGAAAGATCATTGTGGGGAGTACTCATGTGAGAAAGCCAGGAATAACATGGGTAGGTTTTATGAATGAAATATTGTTGAAAATGCCATTACATCCCAATCAATCAATTAATTTGAAAGGGTTTTCATACTGGGGTTAGTCAATTTACATTGATTGATTGGGGTCTAACACCGTTTTCTACAGATTTTCAGTCATATCATGGCGGCCAGTTCACCTAATCATGCGTTTCCTTGCTTTCTCACACAATAATCTTTCCAAGCAACTGGCTGCTTTTCCACATAGACTGTTAGCCCGTTGGTGGAAGAAGAATGACACTTGTCACAATGACTTTTGACAAACGATGGAAAGAATGTTGGCTGAGCTTGGCTTTGAACTCACTACCCCTGGATCAATTTAAATAGAACTTAAATTTACATTACAGCTTTAAATAACCAGTAACTTATCTGGTCTTTTACCCTTTCCAACATGCAGAGCATTTTGACGCACCTGCAGCAGAAAATGTTACATTAGAAAATGCTCATAATGATCAATCTCCTTTTACCACAATATTTTCAAATATAATCAACAATTATAGCTTCATTTATAGAGATTAACCATGTACTTGCCTAAATAGTTTCAAAGTCTGCATATTTATTATATGTGGGAAAGAAATAATATGCAAGATAAAGGCAAAGTATATTTCACAACTAAAAATTACATCAGTGCGTACCGAGTAACTGCACTAAATGCGCCTCTGATCTGCCCTTTAATCCTCAAGATAAAGGCATTAGTATATATAACATTTCTGTCATAACTGTCTATCTGTCCTTTGATGATGGTGCCTATTCTAGACTGTAAATTCTGGAAGAAACAAAAGTTTATTTCACTGTTAAACCTTTCCCACATATAGACACATGCTGACGCATCTGCAACAGATGACTTTTGAAAACATTGTGGCAAAAGCATCATGAGCAATTTCTACTTATGTTCTCGATGTTTTCAACTCCATCTGATAGGTATACTTTCATTTGTGGAGGTTTTCTATATTTCTGCCAAGATGCATTCAAAAACGTCTGCTGCAGATTTGTTGTATGTGGTGTCAAAATCAATGGTGCTGGAATTCAGCCTGTGGGCATGCATGGTGAGATTGCATCCAATACCATCGTGCTGCTAGCTTCAGCTAGTACCTGGATTTAGATCAAGAATTTATACAGAATAGGTTCATTCTACGGTCATCGGGATTTCAGACTTAGAACTTTTTCTGGTTATTTATTGTATTAGACGTAAGAAGACATCTACTAGAATAAAAACAAATCTTGATGGTGATAAGCAGTTTCTTGTCTTTTTTCTTTCATTTCTTTTGAAATGTTTAGCTTCACCGTAAATTGATTTGACATTATTAGCAGATAATTAAAGATATTTCACAAAATTTATGTTAAAAATTGATAGATTTCAAGTATGGTATGATTGTGGTTACGCAGTTTTCAACATTATTTCAGTTATATCATAGCGACAGTTCGCTTATTCATGATCCCTGGGTAAACAAACCAGTACTAGGCTAGGAATGAATGAATGAATGTATATTGTTTTATGGCGCATAGACAGCTAAGGTCATTTAGCGCGCAATTAATTTTAATTATTCATGATCCCTGGGTAAACAAACCAGTACTAGGCTAGGAAATGTACCTTGACCAAGGGCACTCTACCATGACCACAGTGCCGCGACTTGGGATCGAACCTGAGACGCCCGGTTCCAAATCCCGACACTAACCACTAGCTAACTAGCTTATTCCTTCAATACTTACAGAGGTTAGGAAGTCTGCTGGTAAATCATACTGTTTGGTGAGATCGGATATAGTCACATGACCTTTCTCCTGTAATTTATCATTCACTTCCTCTGCAAGGCTGTCCAAATATTTCCTGCAGCAAAGGGAATATGCAATTTTGAAAATGTCTACTCAAAGATATGAAAAATATATGGTTACTGTAAAAAGTTTAAAACATTGTGGCAAAAGAAGAAATTGCTGGTTTTGAACAATTTCTCCTTTTGTGTCTACAGTGTTTATAAGATTTTTCTCAAACTTGGCCAAGTGACCTAGCTTTGCTATCATCAAAACACATATTCTGACAAAGAATTAAAAATGCGGCATTCAGAGTCTTTACAAGATTTTCCTTCAATTTGGTCTAGTGACCTAGTTTTTAACCCGACATGAGCCATATTCGAACTTGGCCTAGATATCATAAAGACAAACATTCTCAAAAGGTTTCAAGGTGCTGAAGCAGACTAATGACTTCTAGAATGTTTCCTTTAATTGGCCTTGTGACCTAGTTTATGGCTACAGAAGGTTTATAGGTAACAGAAATTAAATTTTACCTCCTCTGCACCTGTCAACAGATAACAAAAAGTGTCTATATCTATTGTAAATATTATGTAAATATGTTTTGTATACATGTAACACGATACATTTATATGAATAGGTTAATAAAATTCTGCTCTGTTCCTAAATCTGAAGAAAAATATCTTACTTATCAATGAGGTTTCCCAAGACCAAAACTACATTTTTGTCCGATTTCACAACATCGTGGGCACGCGCTTCAATGTGGCTGTAATCTAAGTTCAGAATTGGGGCCAAGTCTGTCAGCGCTATTCTCCCTGTAAAATAGATGTTCAGATAATTAACCTTTTCCCACATACAACAAATTTGCAGCAGACAACTTTGAAAACAATTGTGCAAGATTATGTAATATCTTTATATAGGAAAATTTAATCATTAAAGGGAGTTGAAAAATTGTTGCAAAAGGAGAAATTGCTCATTTAGAGCAATTTCTTCATTCGTAACAATGTTTTCAAAAATTGTCTGCTGCAGAGGCTACAGAAAGCGTCTGTATGTGGGAAAGGGTTAAAGATCTGTTTCTGTTAAAATATTTTACCTAAAAGCGTTGTAGTAAAACAAATTCTAAAATGTGCATTGCACACTGGTGCACATAAAAATAATCTGTTGAATATAATTCAACAGATCATTTTTCCGACAAAACAACACTTTGCATGAAATGCACAAAATTAAACAAGAAGAAAAGCAAGGGTAGCTGTTTTAAGCCTCTAAGCTACAGTCAAGAGCATAAAGAAACTGACCAATTTTGCATTTGCATTCCAATTCAATCAGATCAGTTCCTATCCTCTCAGGTTTCAATTGTTCTGTTTGCTTTTTCCTGTTACATTAATTGTGATTGCCTTTTTACGCTCCTCTGAACGCCTTTTTCTTTAAAATCAAAATCTGTTCCACGATTTGATTGGCTGAAATAAGCATTTTCATTTAACCTCAAAATATAAACATAGGATCTAGTGTTATCGTCACATTGCTTTTTGTTCTCGTATTACTTAAGAAATAATTGAAGCCGATTGTCAGAAATTTCTCCTTTTGTCACAAGGTTTCAACTTCATTCATTTAGCGTTATTTAATTTACTACAGAATTGTTGTATGTGGGTAAGTGTTAAGTTCTCGCGTCTCTGTTCTTGTCCTAGGTAACCTACCTCCATGCACAAACAGCTCTTCCTTAATTTCTTTCACAATTTCATCTTGAGTCAGGTATTCTTTTCCATCAACAGTGTACACAACTTCAATTAGGCCGAAGTCAATCAACTTGGATACAAGCTCAATCACATTTCTCTCTGATAGTCTATTTATAAGAATGTAAAAAGAGTATTACTAGTATATTAGTTAAATTACAAAATTCAAACTGAAATGTCTTTGAATGAGAGTAGAGCTCACAAGATTCAAGCTTGTTAGCAAATGATATTGACCTAATATAACTAATGTCTTCATAAAGGGGAGCTTAGAACTGCTTGGAACAAACAACTAAGTTCTATCATCTCAGCAAAATTCAAATATGTGTCATAAAGATGGATGTCATTGAAGAAAGTGATGAAAACACTAACTTGCCAAGCAAATAATTTTAGACCTTGAAATTATCTGCAACTAGTCTTAAGAATTGCACATAGCGATAGAACCTGTCACTGTGATTGTGGTCTTATTGACAATTATTTATACACTTTCATACAGTCAGTAGTCATGAAACTTACAAAAGATGATTTACCGTCACTAAACTTTGGTCTTAAACAGCCTGCAATTGTGTGAAGCTATAAATCATATGATACTATGTATCAATTTCGATCATGTATGAGTTGAACCCTTTCCCACTTGCAGTAACATCAGCAGCAGACAAATTTTGAAAATAATTTTGGCAAAAGAAGAAATGGCTTAAAATGAACCATTGCTCCTTTTACCACAATGTTTTGAACTCTATACTTTTGAACGAATATCTTTAAAGTTGTCTCCTGCTGATTTGCTGGAAGTGTGAAAGGGTTAAATGAAATAATTCATAGCCATGTTTTGAGTTCTAAATAAGCCAACAACTCTCTAGGCCAGATTTACATTGCATGATTGTTTATAACTTATGACATGTGAATAGTTCTGTATAATTATTATTATCTGTGCCTGTGTGGCGGATACTACGTCTACAGGCGGTTCTTCATGTCATGCAGGGAGGTGAAAAAAGAATACTACTAGTAATATATGGCAATCACTTGGAACTGTTCATATGACTTCTCATAATTGTCACGGACTTTCAAGACTATGATTGTCAGGCTGTTGGTTCTAATACGACCTTAATAAGTCATCGGTTTAGAGTAAATTAGACTATGCCCTGAAACCACAGGTGCTGTGCATGTATCCATATTGATCCTTGATCATGTTACGCTTAATAACTATTGGAGGCTTCTATACCAAGAGTTGTTGTGCAGTGCCTGCTGTTTTTTGACAGAGGTACAGTCAAGTAACCCTTAGCGGATCATAACCAATAGCGGATCACTTTAATGTTCAAGACACTCTAACTTATTTATTAGACAAAATTATTGTGTATAAATTGGCAGGTAAGTACTTTATGGTATTATTTTATTTTAAATACACAATAAAAATGATGCTTGTCGGACTTCAAATTCATCCGTATCATCTGAACGTCTGATGCAAGTGTTTACGTGACCCAGTTATTTCTACCTTGTTTTGAAGAGAACAAGTGTTTTTCGCGGCAACAGCTAGCGATCTTAATTATGTTAGTTATTTATTTTGACATTTTATGAAAGACAAATACATACACCTATTGAAATGTAACCAATCATTCTCATTTGTCTTTGCATGTTTACACTGAAGCGATAATAGACTAGCTAGGTAAGTTACCATTAGCGGATCGCCACTATGTTTCCATAACTGAGTCTGAGGGGTTTTCTCAAAATTTTATTTTCGACAATTTAGCCATTCCCGAAGATGCTAGTGATTAAATCGGAAATCTATAAATACAAATCTGCAGTTAGATAATTCATAACTTGTACAATAACAGCAAAAGTTTTGACAGCTAAAATGTTGCTTAATTGAGATGACCCCCCTGATATCAGAAAGTCACGTGATCCCCTATTGCTACAATTGATCCGTTAATGCATCAATAACTCGAACTGGTAAACAACGGACTGTACAGCCGTTTCTGCACTAAAACTGAAAAAGTGTTTGTCAATTTAAAGGAAAATGATTTTACTTGTGGACTATAAACAAACAAGTTCCGAAACATTGACCCTTTCTTTAATGCACTATGTTGTTTCGTTACAGATCCGTTAATGGTAACTTGACTGTATTGCCCGCTTGAATACGTGTTAAGCATAGCATGATCAATTATGAATTAACCTATAAAACTCAAATAATATTCTCCGGTTTACCTAAAATACGCAATGGAGATTTTTCGGCGAAATGGGCGAAATGGAGAGGAAAAGACGCAATGGAGATAAAATATGATGTTAAGGCCGTATTTGTCAATTTAAAATTATGTTTTCGTATATTGAATGTTTATTGTATATATATTTGAGTATTAAAATTACAATTGTTTTATTACTTTGTTAGTTATTTGATGTTCTCTCTTTTTTCTTATAACCATATTCTATAAAGACTATGATGCATGGCCATTTTAGGGCGAAATGGACTTCGAGTTGTGATTTAATGAAAAAATCAATGGGTTTGTTTAATGTTATTCATTTTTATTTCAGAAATAAGTCAGTTGACAGATGAAAGTAGAATTTTAGGTCAACAAAACAGAGAATGAAACTGGCGAAATGGAGTTTTCTGCCTTGGCGAAATGTTGATTTCTGTCTTGGTGAAATGTTGATTTATGCCTTGGCGAAATGGAGAATCCTAGCTATATTGGGAAATTAATAAACAAATGTTGGGAAATTGAGATGTTTTGTCCCCTATAAAATAAAAATTAAAAAAATTAAAAAATAAAATTCCCTGGCGAAATGGAGATTTTCTCTCACGCGAAATAGAGTTTTCTGCTCTAAACATACAAAAATGCTTGTCGAAAACTTGTATATTGTCATTTTATAAAAATGTTGACAGAAAAAGTTGCCAAATGAAAATAATATCTTGCGAAATGGAGATTTTGCTTTGGCGAAATGTAGATTTATGCTTGGCGAAATGGAGATTTTCGCGTTGACGATCAATTGACTAAGCCTGTTGTATACACAGTGGCAGTCATATTTTAAAAGGTGTCAATTAGGCATGCGTGCCGTTACATCATACAACAAACACCTTATTGAATTTGTGTGTGTAGCCATTAAACACATACCTCTTATCAAGTTGTGAAAAACGATTGACTAATTAAATGCTAATTATATCATATATTACCCCATCAATGTTTAATGAAATATCCCCGACCAATTTATCTCTTTAAACAAGCCGCATTAAAGGGATATTGTTTATCATACATTTACTGATATTCTTTAATGAGTATAATTACAGAAAATGAGAAGGTATATATAGCAGATCCTGCTATTCTACTATTCTTATTACCTCACGAAATATATAAGTTCAATATCATATAAATCGTCAGGAATTGTGTCAAAATGCCTAAAAAATATTTGTGCTATGTGTGTTCAGATAATTGTAAGGATTATGGCATTTTCTGCGAGGTATGTACTTTCAAGTATATCTTTCATATATATATTCTAAATTAGATTTGACAGATTTGTCCTTTTGTCACGATGTTAACTTATTACATAGATAAGATGTCTGTTGCAATTTGTTTAATCTATCAGCTTTGCATGAGCTACAAATAATGTGGCAAAAGGAGAAACTATTGTCATAAATTATTTGTCCTTTTGTCACGATGTTAACTTATTACAAAGATAAGATGTCTGTTGCAATTTGTTTAATCTGTCCGCATTTATATCAGCTTTGCATGAGCTACAAATAATGTGGCAAAAGGATTATTGCATTTTCTGCGAGGTATGTACCCAGCAGGCACAACAACGTTGAAACAACGTCGTACTTCAACGTTGTCACAACGTTGAAAAATGGTTGTATTTGAAAGTTGTATAGACGTTGCGATATCAACGTTGAAACAACGTTGCGATATCAACGTTGAAACAACGTTGCGATATCAACGTTGAAACAACGTTGCAATTTCAACGTTGAAACAACGTTGCGACTTCAACGTTGAAAATTGTCTGGATTTGAGAGTTGAATAGGGGTTGGGATTTCAACATTACTTTGTTTAAGCAAATCCTGTTTGTACCCCATCGAAGAGGTTTTTGTCCAAAGTCAGTTTTTGCTCAGTTGATTGGGGCTTAACGCCGTTTTCAAATTTTTTTTAGTCATATCACGGTGGCCAGTTCACCTACTCATATGTTTCTCGACTTTCTTACACCAGTACTTCATACAACATTCTTTCCAGGTAACTGGCTGCTTTTCTACATAGACTGATAGCCCATTAGTGGAAGACAATAACGCTTGTCACAATGACTTTTGTCAAACGTCGGAAAGAATGTTTGCCGAGCTGGGGTTCAAACTCACAACCCTTGACAGCTAGCGTCACTACCAAGGCTCGGCGAACAAACGCATGCAGTGTCATATACCAATGGTTTTATTTTTCACACATATTAACATATAGAAAGTTTATTGTGAATTTAACAGTAAATTTTATTTAAACATACAATTGACGAGGTTAACTAGAGCGATCACAGAAGTAGAGTTATATAAATAATAGTTCGAATTCAGTGTACTAAGACCCTCACCACGATCATATCTGAAAAAACAGTTCAACCAAAACCATATAAACATATATATAAATATAGACAATCACTTTATATTTTCAATATATTTGATGATGTCCAATGAGTGTATGAAGTTTCAAAGCAATAGCATATGCGTTTTTTTAGAAATAGCTTTGCATGCAAAACTTTAACCAAAATTTCAACGCCAACGCACACATAACTGTAATAGCTCTCAAATTATTAGAAAAGTCGAGCTAAAATCGGTAATTATATATCAATGGAGAGTGTAAAAACGACAAAAAGAGTTATAGTTCTTGCTGGTGTTTTATTCTCACAAGAAGTTTTAGGTCTATTCTGTCAGAGGACAAATTTAATTTGTAATACATTTATATAATACTAGAAGCGCCGCAATGCAACGAAACCAGTAGAAATTATAGCCTATTAGTTTATTCACTATCCATCAATCCTAACTAAAATCCTTGATTGACATATACTTTCGTAAATTCACAATTTCAGGCATTTGTCACTATTTTCACAATTCCAAGGGCCCCTGGCCCCATTCACAAAAAGGTGGTGGGAAACACTGGTAACAGTTCCTGCACTTCTTTCATTGCATTGTTCAAGTTCTGCCTCCTCATCCGGCTCTTTCTGGCGCATATTTTAGGTATTTGGACATCACATCCCTCGTTTTTGCCTCTGTGCAATTTGGAAAGGCTTCCTGGAAGAATAATATGACCAATAATTAGGTAGGAAAGAATAATGGCAAATGTAATATTTTTGAAATGCTATTTAGAGTGTGACCTTGTTCTTCATACTTGATCTGCTTATGTTTATTTTCAAAGCCGGAAATGCAAATTCATGGGTCATTCTTATTACTGTTTTTCGCAACAAAACCTGGTATTTTAATACTTATATAATTAAAGGAAAGAACAAAAGTAAGAAAAACGGAATCGCCAGCCAGTGGGATGAAAGATTCCTCACTAAAATATACGATCCTCGGGATCACGGAATCCCGTTAATTAATTTAATAATTAAAATTTCACTTGTCCTTACAGGCTCTGGGACAAGCTATGCAATAAGGACAATGGATGTTGCCACCCGTGTCTGACCTAAATGTAAAATTTAACAAACTATTTCCTATTCTCAAAATCAATTAAAATTCATCAACATTTATGTTTTTACCCCCCAAAAACAGGCTACACTCATATTCAAACCTAAAAGAAGGAGATATTTTGAAATCACATTTAAACTAAGTAGGAAAAACTAGTATAATTAAATAATTTGAAATTGGATCAAGCAGGTGGAACGAAAATGTTTTGGTACGAACCCAAAAAACAAACAATTTCGTATCTAGATATGCTGTAAACATAACTAGATCTAATACCAATTTGAAGAAAATTGTTAATATAGTGTGTATTGAAACAAAATAAACAAATAATGAATATATTATTACCTGATTCACTATAAATACAAATCTGTTATTTGTAGCTGTTTTACATGAAAGCTATCGTCTAGGATTGAACTATTCCCCCGGCAATACTATGATCTGTTTCCCTCTTGCACTATGACGTACGTGGCACGTGAATGACGTCATTT
>JASEVX010001563.1:0-14471 GCA_031761405.1 Serripes groenlandicus | reverse complement strand
GTTCAAATCTCGTGAACAGTGGGTACTACCTTTGAGATTGTTTTCACACAAACGGCGCGATTATTAGTTATGTCTCCAGGAAGAAGACATCGAGTGTGATTAATATAATATAATATTTAAGCTTGTTTCGCTCCGATAGAACTATATGTTGACAGAAAGTTTGTGCAACAGGATGAGAACATGTTGTTGAAAATCTCGTATTTTATTAATTGATTGATTGATTGATTGATTGATTGATTTATTGATTAATTAATTGATTTGTCGATGTATTGATTGATTGATTGATTGCTTGATTGATTGGTCGATTAATTAATTGATTGATTGATTGATTGATTAACTGATTGGTCGATGGATTGATTAACTGATTGGTCGATTGATTGATTGAATGATTCGGGTAAAACGCCGTTCTAAACACATTTTCAGTCATACCATTGCGGCCAGAGTATATGCATGTGTTCGAGGCTTCTACATATGCATGTGTTCGAGGCGGCCTACCACCAGTACTGCACACCACATTATTATCAAGCAACTGGCTGCTTTTTTCACATAGGCTGTTTATCCATTAGTGTAATATGAATGACGCTTGTCGAACTGACTTTTGTCAAACGTCGGAAAGAAAGTTCGCCTAGCTGGTTTTCAAACTCACAACCCCTGGGATAGACAGCCCGCGTCATTACCGACTAAGTAAATACGGCTCGGCAAAAACTAAAGGTTAAACTTTTGTGTTGATTGTTGCACACGCACATGTTGTGAGTCCCTCGTAAAAAGGTAGCGTTGTAATGTCTGAACAGTCTTAGGTTCAGATCAAACCCGTGCATCTAACCAGTCTTATCAGGATCTACACAACCTTCTAAACAAGCTTATGTAAGCAAAATGTGGACAGTGTGGGTCTTGGGCACGTGGTGCGAATGCACAGTTAAAACTTGGTCGTTCACTGTTCACAAAAGCCAACGCATACCTTTTATCCATGGACGGGATACTATAATCACGATCTATTCCTAATTCGTACCGATTCAGGTGGCGACAAATCACGACATTTTATCAATTCTTTTAGATTAAAAGGTCATATGATGATAAGGTTTTTTTACTTCCTTATTCATCTCGTTTTGGTATGTGTGGAACATTTATTTCATAAGACATGAATTTCGTGTTTTCTGTAATGTATTTTTTGTTTTGCATATAGGAAATTTATACTTTACATATTGCAATTGACATAACCTATTTTTCACATGATGTATTATTATTTGCAACATTTGATTATGTATTTTGGGCCTTTGATTACGTAAATAAATAAATTGAAAATGGGTAACCCTTTACCGCATACAGACGCTTTCTGTCTTATGAAAACAATGTTACAAAACGAGAAATTGCTCCAAAAAGGCAATGTTATTGCTCAAGTCAATACAATTTCCTACTTTGATTTATAGTGATTTTGCACATTTGCACAAAGTTGTCTGCTGCAAAATGGTTGTATGTGGGAAATGGTTATCACGGCACTGTTGGTGTTGTAAAATGGCGTTTCATGCAGTTTTCATCGGTTTTTCTGTTATATCACTAGGTTTCCCGCGTAATTTACCAGAACAACCGGTATTTTCTGGGGAGAGAAAACAACAACTCTACATCATTTGATTGTGTATAAATAATTTATTAGTAAACAAACCAGTACTAAGTTACTAAACATGATCAAGGACACTCAACCATGACAGCCTCGAGATGGGATCGAACCCAGAACGCCAGCTTCCAACTCTCCCATACTAACCACTTGCCGACGGCGGATTTTAATAACAAATTTTATATCATAAATGACGTCGCCGGAGTGTAATAAAGCCATTGAATAAATTGCGTATTCAACTAGTGTATTAACAATGCTACGTAACGTGACGTCATAACGTAACGTTTAGCGTTGTAAATACGCTCGCTTTATAGCGGCGTTTATATGGATATAGCGCTGTAAACTATTAAATTAGTATTTATGATATAAAAAGAACATTTCATTCGTGGTCATTCAATACGAAATTTATTAAACTCGTTTTCTAAAAGTGATAAAAACTCGCCAATGCTCGTTCTTATCAATTTCTGAAAACTCGTTTGATAAATTCCGTATTGAATGACCACTCATGTAATATCCTCTATTTATTTACCTTTTCATGAAAATATTGTTCACCTTGTTTCATAAACAATTTTATTCACATTGTTTCATCTTTAGTCAATAAAATAAATGTCCTACTTTGATTTATAGTGATTTTGTTCATTTGCACAAAGTTGTCTGCTGATAAATTGTTGTATGTGGGCAAGGGTTAACACGACACTGTTGGTGTTGTATAATGACGTTTTACGCAGTTTTCATCGGTATTTCTGTTATATCACTGCGTTTCCCGAGCAGTTTACCAGAACAACCGGTATTATCTGACGTCGATACATCGAGTCATAATGCTTAGAACAAAATATATTTATAAGATATCTAATTTGACATTGAAATTCATTTTTAGATGAATATGTGTCTAAATTAATTATGAATATATTATTCATTGTTAAGTTATTTCTTTATTTTGATATCTTTAATACTTTTTAAAATATGTCACTCACATCATATATGAAAATATTTCATTGTTAAGTTATATCTTTATTTTGATATCTTTAATACTTTAATATGTCACTCACATCATAAATGAAAATAGTTTTTTAAATTTTAATTTGATACAACAATGGTATCCGATGCGGGGATTCTGTTCGATAAGGGATTGTGACAAGCAACACGTAGGAGCGGCTTGTAGCGCGTATATTTCCGCGACAGTGTAGATGGTTCCCGTTCTTATTACTAATTGGACATATTAAGGATAAACTTGTTAATCTTGTTTTGAAGTCCTTTGAAATGCTACAGAAAGGAGATCGGTTTACGGAAATGAACGATGCTCCTTTATGTTTTAATTTTAATTTGATACGACAATGGTATCCGATGCTGCGATTCTGTTCGACAAGGGATTGTGACAAGCAACACGTAGGAGCGGCTTGTAACGTGTACATTTCCGCGATAGGGTCGATGGTTCCCGTTCGTATTACTAATTGGAAATATTAAGGATAAACTTGTTAATGTTGTTTTGATGTCATTTGAAATGCTACAGAAAGGGGATTGGTTTACGGCAATGAACGATGCTCCTATATTTTTTAATTTTAATTTGATAAGCCAATGGTATCCGATGCGGGGATTCTGTTCGACAAGGGATTGTGACAAGCAACACGTAGGAGCGGCTTGTAGCGTGTACATTTTCGCGACAGTGTAGATGGTTCCCGTTCTTATTACTAATTGGAAGTATTAAGGATAAACTTGTTAATTTTGTTTTGATATCCTTTACAATCAGTGTGTGTATACAACGTGAAATGGTTCATCGAAGTGTTTGAAGAAACTAAACCACTAATCGATATCCGTTGAAAAACCGGAGATAGAGCTCTGTAAGCGGCATAGACTGCGCCATGTGTCATTAAAAACGATGAAGAAGTAAAAAAGTTACCTGTTTTTACTTCTAAACCGAATTAAAATATTTCTGTCCGCCGTAGCATTTGTGACGTCAAAGTCACGTGGTATACACACACTGACAATGTTTTCTATACGTTACAGAAAGGGGAACGGTTTACGTCATTGAAGGATGCTCCTGAATTAGGACGGAAATAAGGAGTGTATGTGCACTGCAAAGGGTATACAAGTGAAAATAGTTCGCGATACATAATAATTGTGTGTATGGTGTTTTACCCCGCTATCAACAATGTTTCAATTATAAAACGATGTTTCCTGCGCAAGTTACCATTCCTTCTATAATAATAATAATAATAATAATAATAATAATAATAATAATAATAATAATAATAAAGACTTTATTTATAGAGGCTGCACAGTTGGGCATGCCCAGTCTTCCCTGTGGGCCTCTGGTCCCTTTATCCTGAGAACCGTGAGTCAGTCGTCCTGCTGAACCCCACACTTCTGAGCACCGTGAGTTAGTCATACTGCTGAACCCCACACTTCTGAGCACCGTGAGTTAGTCATACTGCTGAACCCCACACTTCTGAGCACCGTGAGTTAGTCATACTGCTAAACCCCACACTTCTGAGCACCGTGAGTTAGTCATGCTGCTGAACCCCACACTTCTAAGTACCGTGAGTCATGATCAGTCATACTGCTTGAACCCCACACTTCTGAGAACCATGAGTCGGTCATACTGCTTGAACCCCACACTTCTAAGTATCGTGAGTCAGTCATACTGCTTGAACCCCACACTTCTGAGCACCATGAGTCAGTCATACTGCCTGAACCCCACACTTCTGAGTACCGTGAGTCAGTCATACTGCTGAACCCCACAATCCTGAATACCGTGAGTCAGTCATACTGCTGAACCCCACACTTCTGAGAACCGTGAGTCAGTCATACTGCTTGAACCCTACACTTCTGAGTACCGTGAGTCAGTCATACTGCTTGAACCCCACACTTCTAAGTATCGTGAGTCAGTCATACTGCTTGAACCCCACACTTCTGAGTACCGTGAGTCAGTCATACTGCTTGAACCCCACACTTCTAAGTATCGTGAGTCAGTCATACTGCTTGAACCCCACACTTCTGAGAACCATGAGTCAGTCATACTGCTTGAACCCTACACTTCTGAGTACCGTGAGTTAGTCATACTGCTGAACCCCACACTTCTGAGCACCGTGAGTTAGTCATACTGCTGAACCCCACACTTCTAAGTACCGTGCGTCATGATCAGTCATACTGCTTGAACCCCACACTTCTGAGAACCATGAGTCGGTCATACTGCTTGAACCCCACACTTCTAAGTATCGTGAGTCAGTCATACTGCTTGAACCCCACACTTCTGAGCACCATGAGTCAGTCATACTGCCTGAACCCCACACTTCTGAGTACCGTGAGTCAGTCATACTGCTGAACCCCACAATCCTGAATACCGTGAGTCAGTCATACTGCTGAACCCCACACTTCTGAGTACCGTGAGTCAGTCATACTGCTGAACCCCACAATCCTGAATACCGTGAGTCAGTCATACTGCTGAACCCCACACTTCTGAGAACCGTGAGTCAGTCATACTGCTGAACCCCATAATCCTGAATACCGTGAGTCAGTCATACTGCTTGAACCCCACACTTCTGAGCACCAAGGAGGGAAAGTCGGTACTATGAGTTTTAAACTGTTTGATATGACCATGCCAACAATCGATACATATTGACACCTGATCAGAAGGTTAAAATATACTAAATGTTGAACTCGGTAAAATAGAAGGGAAATCAATTTATCCTGAGAACCGTGAGTCAGTCATACTGCTGAACCCTACACTTCTGAGAACCGTGAGTCAGTCATACTGCTGAACCCCGCACTTCTGAGCACCAAGGAGGAAACGTCGGTACTATGAGTTTTAAACTGTTTGATATGACCATGCCAACAATCGATACATATAAACTCCTGATCAGAAGGTTAAAATATACTATATGTTGACCTCGGTAAAATAGCAGGGAAATCAATTTAATATTTAACTAAATTAGGTTTTCCGACAACAAAACTGAAAATACCAAATTTAAGTAAGATACAAATACCATTCATAGATCCGAGATCGCAATTTAAGCCACGCCCATCGCCATTCATCACACAAAAAAACATTTTTATATTTTTATTGTAAAAAACTACCCGCATGTTTTTTCTTTTTTGTGTGATGCAGAAACTGCGTTCTGCAATCGAATGCAATGGACAGAACATATAAGCCGTCCCGCGAGGAAACCAACAGCAGACCGCGCAGACTGATCCGGGCCGACACATTCCGTCTCAGGGGGATAGAGATATAGAGTAATGATTCCTGAAACAGAAAATAAACAGGAGGCAAAAAGTGTCTATCCGAGTAAGCTTGTGCGGCATGCTTAGGCTGAGCCGGGTCGATACTTTACGCAGAGTCCACAATGTTGGTTTTCTCGCGGGACGGCTCATATCATAATTTTGATTTGCTAAAAACAAATGTAGTCACCTCGCAAAACAAATGCTACCCACGCAGGGTTAAAAATCGTGCTATTTACACCTGCGCTCTCACGGCATCGATGTTAAAGTCACCTGCGGTAACTTAATCTAATTAGTTTAATTGACATTTAAATAACTTTTATACTGCCAATTGGTAATAAAAAAACAGAACAAGATTAATGTCTATTAATATAATGCATCCACGATCAGTTGCTATTGAAAAACATAAAGCCTAAAGAGCAGTGGTCAGTCAGACATATAAAATTGGTGATACTGTCCATTCCAGACCTATAACATTGGTGATACTGTCTATTGCAGACATATAAAATTGGTGATATTCCAGACCTAAACCTCGCTGTGGTACGACACGCTCTGTAGGTTGTCTCTGTAGAATTTTACCTTCAACACCGTGTCGAGAGAGTGTCGCCATTATTTAAATATGTCTGACCCTATGAGCCTACTCGAGTATGTCTGACCCTATGAGCCTATTTGAGTATGTCTGACCCTATGAGCCTATTTGAGTATGTCTGACCCTATGAGCCTATTTGAGTATGTCTGACCCTATGAGTCTACTGGAGTATGTCTGACCCTATGAGCCTATTTGAGTATGTCTGACCCTATGAGCCTATTTGAGTATGTCTGACCCTATGAGCCTATTTGAGTATGTCTGACCCTATGAGCCTATTTGAGTATGTCTGACCCTATGAGTCTACTGGAGTATGTCTGACCCTATGAGTCTACTCGAGTATGTCTGACCCTATGAGCCTATTTGAGTATGTCTGACCCTATGAGCCTATTTGAGTATGTCTGACCCTATGAGCTTATTGGAGTATGTCTGACCCTATGAGCCTACTCGAGTATGTCTGTCCCTATCAGCCTATTTGAGTATGTCTGTCCCTATGAGCCTATTGGAGTATGTCTGACCCTATGAGCCTATTGGAGTATGTCTGACCCTATGAGGATATTCGAGTATGTCTGTCCCTATGAGTCTATTGGAGTATGTCTGTCCATATGAGCCTATTGGAGTATGTCTGTCCCTATGAGCCTATTGAAGTATGTCTGACCCTATGAGACTATTGGAGTATGTCTGACCCTATGAGCCTATTGGAGTATGTCTGTGCCTATGAGCCTATTGGAGTATGTCTGACCCTATGAGCCTATTGAAGTATGTCTGACCCTATGAGCCTATTGGAGTATGTCTGACCCTATGAGCCTATTGGAGTATGTCTGTCCCTATGAGCTTATTGGAGTATGTCTGACCCTATGAGCCTATTGGAGTATGTCTGACCCTATGAGCCTATTCGAGTATGTCTGACCCTATGAGCCTATTGGAGTATGTCTGTCCCTATGAGCTTATTGGAGTATGTCTGACCCTATGAGTCTATTGGAGTATGTCTGACCCTATGAGCCTATTGGAGTATGTCTGACCCTATGAGCCTATTGGAGTATGTCTGTCCCTATGAGCCTATTGGAGTATGTCTGTCCCTATGAGCCTACTGGAGTATGTCTGACCCTATGAGCCTATTTGAGTATGTCTGACCATATGAGACTAAGTGAGTATGTCTGACCATATGAGCTTATTCGAGTATGTCTGACCCTATGAGCCTATTCGAGTATGCCTGTCCCTATGAGCTTATTCGAGTATGTCTGTCCCTATGAGCTTATTCGAGTATGTCTGACCATATGAGCTTATTCGAGTATGTCTGACCATATGAGCCTATTTGAGTATGCCTGTCCCTATGAGCTTATTCGAGTATGTCTGTCCCTATGAGCTTATTCGAGTATGTCTGACCATATGAGCTTATTCGAGTATGTCTGACCCTATGAGCCTATTTGAGTATGTCTGACCATATGAGACTAAGTGAGTATGTCTGACCATATGAGCTTATTCGAGTATGTCTGACCCTATGAGCCTATTCGAGTATGCCTGTCCCTATGAGCTTATTCGAGTATGTCTGACCATATGAGCTTATTCGAGTATGTCTGACCATATGAGCCTATTTGAGTATGTCTGACCATATGAGCCTATTCGAGTATGCCTGTCCCTATGAGCTTATTCGATTATGTCTGACCATATGAGCTTATTCGAGTATGTCTGACCATATGAGCATATTCGAGTATGTCTGACCATATGAGCCTATTCGAGTATGCCTGACCCTATGAGCTTATTCGAGTATGCCTGTCCCTATGAGCTTATTCGAGTATGTCTGCATATGAGCTTATTCGAGTATGTCTGACCATATGAGCCTATTTGAGTATGTCTGACCCTATGAGCCTACTCGAGTATGTCTGACCCTATGAGCATAATCGAGTACGTCTGACCCTATGAGCATAATCGAGTATGCCTGTCCCTATGAGCCTATTTGAGTATGCCTGTCCCTATGAGCCTATTTGAGTATGCCTGTCCCTATGAGCTTATTCGAGTATGCCTGTCCATATGAGCCTATTCGAGTATGTCTGACCATATGAGCCTTTTCGAGTATGTCTGACCCTATGAGCCTATTGGAGTATGTCTGACCTTATGGGCATATTCGAGTATGCCTGACCCTATGAGCTTATTCGAGTAGGTCTGACCCTATGAGCTTATTCGAGTATGTCTGACCATATGAGCCTATTCGAGTATGTCTGACCCTATGAGCCTATTCGAGTATGTCTGACCCTATGGGCATATTCGAGTATGCCTGACCCTATGAGCTTATTCGAGTATGTCTGACTATATGAGCCTATTCGAGCATGTCTGACCCTATGAGCCTATTCGAGTATGTCTGAACCCATGAGCTTATTCGAGTATGTCTGACCATATGAGCCTATTCGAGTATGTCTGACCATATGAGCATATTCGAGTATGTCTGACCCTATGAGCCTATTCGAGTATGTCTGAACTCATGAGTTCATTCGAGTATGTCTGACCATATGAGCCTATTCGAGTATGTCTGACCATATGAGCATATTCGAGTATGTCTGACCCTATGAGCCTATTCGAGTATGCCTGACCCTATGAGCTTATTCGAGTATGTCTGACCATATGAGCCTATTCGAGTATGTCTGACCCTATGAGCCTATTCGAGTATGTCTGACCATATGAGCCTATTCGAGTATGTCTGACCATAAGAGCCTATTCGAGTATGTCTGACCATATGAGCCTATTCGAGTATGTCTGACCCTATGGGCATATTCGAGTATGCCTGTCCCTATGAGCCTATTTGAGTATGCCGGACCCTAGGAGTCTAGTCGAGTATTGCCTGACCCTGTAAACAGATTCTACAATATCCCCCGAGTCAACTTACCTAGGTAAACCATCTTTACTCAGGTCTCTGCGGTTATGTGTTAAACACAGAACGGTAAAGTGTTTAAAACTTGATTAACCGGTTCCCATTTTCGTCCCACAAACGGTAAAGTGTTTAAAACTTGATTAACCGGTTCCCATTTTCGTCCAACAAACGGTAAAGTGTTTAAAACTTGATTAACCGGTTCCCATTTTCGTCCAACAAACGGTAAAGTGTTTAAAACTTGATTAACCGGTTCCTATTTTCGTCCACCGAACGGTAAAGTGTTTAAAACTTGATTAACCGGTTCCTATTTTCGTCCTGCACGTCTTCTGCCATGTTAGCAAACTGAAGTGAAGGGGGCTTTATAAGATATATTTCCTATGACGCTCTAAAACAATAATAGCAGGCAATAGGTTTATTGTTTGTAAGGTTTTAAAGCCGCTTTCAACAATTGTTTAGTTATGTCACGGCGATTCCTGGCTAATTTCCACGAGTACGACTGGTCCATTTGTCCTGACACCAGCAAGTCAGTCGAAATGATTACTCCGCAACCTTGAACGCCAAGGTAAACGGACTTGCGTTACTAACTGTGGAATTTTACCTAGTCGGTCGTTACATTTTTTTTGGCGATTGGTTTGACAAATGCCACAATGCTAACAGAAACAAAAACAACGAAAACAATTTACATAGTCAGTTTTGAGAAGCCCGTTAACTTTTTATTCCTTACTGCAAACCAATTGACCTACATCCGTTAAACCGCCAAATATATAGTTCCATCAGTGATGCAAAGACACGATTAATAATAATCATGTCAGTGCTACCTGGGTACCGGGTTGATACTAATATTTGAGATTTATTGAAATAATAATATCTACATAGAATTAAATTATGTAAATTGTATATTTCTTCATGTTTGGGCAGATAATAAATATCATTGCGCGTTCTATAACAAGGCGTCTGGAAATCGCGAGAATTACTTTTTATTCCTTACTGCAAACCTATTGACCTACATCCGTTAAACCGCCAAATATATAGTTCCATCAGTGATGCAAAGACACGATTAATACTAATCATGTCAGTGCTACTTTGGTACCGGAATGATACTAAGATTTGAGATTTATTGAGATAATATCTACATAGAGTTAAATTATGTAAATAGTATATTTCTTCATGTTTGGGCAGTAATAACTATCATTGCGCGTTCTATAACAAGGCGTCTGGAAATCGCGAGAATGGTTATCGATTGTTCTTAAATCTCAATATTATAAACGCTTTATTTTGTAGTTGTTGCAATATACGAAAGCGTCTAGATGATAAGACTGGTTTACACTGGTTTAAAGGACTCGATGCCATGCAGTGTACAAGTTAGACACGTCTGTACGTTCTAGCGTCAATTAGCAATCAATGCTGAAAGTGTAGCCGAATTGAGTTGGATATCGAGCATTATCGTATATGCCTATATATATTGAAAATCGCAAGGCCTACACCGAGATACTACTTGTTACTTTGATTTACCTATGGCATTGTCACCTATGGTATTTAGACTGTGTCATTGTTACTTATGACAATCTTTACCTGTGGCATTTGTATCTATGGCATTTTTGGGATAGGGGCGTTTCGTCACTATCCCATAGCGAAGCTGCTTTCGAAAAGTCGGATTAAAGCTGCAACCGCAGTCCACATGTGTATACCTACACCAAAATCGAGTTTTGATTGGTTATAATCTGCCTTTTCAACGATTTCATTGGTTCGACCGAATCACGAAACCCTCCGCTTGCATAAATTTATGAGACAAAATAGTTTCTATGAATGAAACACACTCTGAACTATGGTTGACCTCAATGTCAGTAGTGTGAGGTAACGTCGACCGTTCTGTGACCCCATTAGTTTACAACAGTCGACTTATAGAGAAATGTGCAAAGCACTGTAAATACAATTATTGAAAGGAGTTGAAACCATTGTGGCAAAAGTAGAAATTGCCTACGAAAAGCAATTTCCCCTTTTGTCACAATGTTTTCGATTGTCGTCTGCTGCACATGCGTCTGTAAGCGTCTGTAGGCGGAAAATGGTTACATCCTTCCCATGGAAGCGGAACCCTTTCCGTGATACTATAACAGTTCGAATATTTAAAAAATATTGTTGAAAATGGAGCTATTGCTGACAATGAGCAATTCCTCCTTTTTACACAATTCTTTCAAACACGTTTCAAATTAATTCTTTTCATATTTAAACGTTTTACTATGGACGTTCTTTCCCTTTTTCTCCCTTCCGGACACATTTTGAATAACATGCTAGAGATGAATGATTACGAGCAATTTTGCCTAACATCAAGGGGAAAAATATATAGTTGAAACCTTTGTGGAAAAAGAGGAAATGGGTCCTGATAAACAATTCTGCAGCCGTCTGCTGCACATGCGTCAAAAAGCGACTGTAAGCGGGAAAGGGTTGAACCGTTCCCGTTATAGCTACTTAGTTACAAACAAATGTTGAAAGTATATTTACAAACGGAGCAATTGCTGACAATGAGCAATTCCTCCTTTTCAAACAATGCTTTGAAACATGAATCAATTTGTTTCTATAACCTAGATAACGAAAACATTTGTCTACAGTTATTATTTTAACCTTTGCCCCTTTTAGACACATTTGACTAACCTTAACAGATGAATGATAATCAACAAGTTTGTCTTTTTCCACAATGTTTTCATCACTATTCAAAATCATACTTTTATTAATTCAGGTCAATAGTTATGCCTTAGTTCAATGTTGTTTGCTGTATATTTAGTCTATGTGGTCAAGGTTAATGAATACTGTAAACAAACTTGTTACAACATAATTCGTCCAAAGAGAGAGGTCCTACTGTGTATACATGCCATGAAATAATGTTACAAACGGTCTCACCGCTACTGGGGAATTGTTGGTAAAACAGGTCGCGTTTTCTGTTGAATATTCTCATGTGTCGCTGTATGTAGACCCTACTTAGAAATAGAAATTAAATCTACAAATTATAGATAAGTTAATTTCAACATTGATTGATTGGGGTTTAACGCCGTTTTTAACATTTCTTCAGTCATATCACGGCGGCCAGTTCACCTACAAATGTATTTCCTGGTTTTCTCAAACCAGTACTCCTCACAACAATCTTCCCAAGCAACTGGCTGCGTTTCCACATAGACTTAGCCCATTGGTGAAAGACGAATGACGCATGTCGCATTGACTTTTGTCAAACGTCCGAAAGAAATTTGGCCGAATTTGTCAACACATCCGAGTTATAACCGCAAGGTCATTATTTATTTTATAATTGAGAAGCTTCTAGCGATTTTGGGACTAAAATTATAATGTATATGCATTTGCATTAATTTAAAGACTCAACGTTCATCAACGTGTAATATAGTCCTAGATGTATCTGTTGACAAATAAACTAGAAAAGGAGTCTAAATAGGTTTTTGAAAATTAACCTTGACGGTCCGGTCCCGTTTCGGAGATACAATTAAATTGCAAATACTTTACAAATACCATAATCTAAGCTGACGTGTTTTGACGCATCGGACCAGTCTTCTGTAATCAATACTTTATGAGTTGTCTCCGTCTGTAAAGCTTGGAGGTATAATCCGGCGTCCGGCCGGCTGTCTGCCTGAATGTGCATTCGTCCGTCCGTCATGGATTGCATGTATTGGTTAACACGTTGTTTCTGTATGGCAGATTTATTTCAAAGTGGTCACAATTATACCCGTGTGATCAGGAGAACGGCAAAGTACTAGGTACATAACTCTGGTCTGTTTTTTCAGTTATCTCCATTTTCCTTATTTAGTTCAGCGATTGTCTCAATTAACTTTCATTGTATCAATTTCAAACTTGGTTTGTAGGTAATTTATGACCTACAAATTTGCAGTGCACCATAACCATAAATTTAGCATGCTGCGTTTGGAGTGTGTATATTTTTGTCTTTCAATGTTCTCACTTATTATATGCAACACATGCGTTCCGTGAAATTCCCTTTTTCGTTAATGAGTGCTTCCCCAAGCTTTGTACTTCGTCAAATCTAATCTGTTTTTTAGGTGTAAACTCAATTTTTTCATTTTCTTCGGTTATTGTCCTCAATATATGTCCAATTATATCAATTTAAGACTTGGTGTATAGAAAACTCAGAGCTGCAATTGTGCAGTGCAAAAGAAACATAACTCTATCATGCTTTCGATCGTCTTTCATTTATCAGCATGATTACAATATACATTGTGGATCTTTAGTGATTTCTGAACTAGAAATAATTTAATTAAGGGTAGCTGCTCGGGTTTTTCTTTGTCAATCTTTGTGCTTCGATATTTTGTTTATACAAGAAAAGGGTAAAACTTTGATAAATGAGGTATATGTTATTGCAGGCAAAATGTGTTGCTTCAAACATTTTTGGTTAGGTTTGTTTAAAGGTCATTGTTTCATTGTTTCAACAATGTTTGTCCATATGATCTATGCCATATGTTTTCAACTTACATATGCCCCCTATACCATCAGCGCTTTCAGCGCTGTTGATTACCTATGGTATTTTTACTTATGGCATTTTTATCGCACATCCCTTGCAAACATCTTGGGCAAAGTTATGGATAATCTCTATAAACTCTTTCCCGCATACGGTAAATCTGCAGCAGACAACTTTCAAAACATCCGGCCAAAAACATGGTTAAAGATTACTGACTCAAAAGTTGAAGGCAGTGTGACATCGTTTTATTTTTTTAAAGCAATTTCCGGTATTGTCTTAACGTTTTGAAAAGTTGTCTGCTGTAGAATAATCAGAGAGCGTCTGATTGTTGGGAGGAGATGGGTGTACTATTATCGAATAGAGTTGAAAAATGTAAAAATGTTCATCTACTGCATGAAGTAAAACACGTCGTCCGCTTTACGGTAGAAATATAGGTAAATGGATTCTATATTTAGTAACGTCAACTTCGCATAGTTACTAGCTTACATACAAATAGGTATAAAATTACTTTATGTTTACAAAGGCATGAACGAGCAATACATCGGTTGACATTTTGAAGATTACATGGTCAATTTAACCCCTTACAATTGTGTCATCAATTACTGCATTTCCAACACTGTTACATAAATTCCTCTGTTCACTCTCTACGGAACGTTCCACTCCGATGACACATGACGCGTATGAAGTTCAGTTCATATGGCAGACGCGCAGAGAGTGCTGCCTA
>JASEVX010001562.1:0-14507 GCA_031761405.1 Serripes groenlandicus | reverse complement strand
CCTAAGAATAAACTGAGTGACCACGATTTGTGACAAATGTGCCATGATCAACAGTTTTGAATGAATCACGCTAGCACCAGCTTACCTGACGGTCGTTGACTTTCAGCAGTTATGGACAGTTTAACGCAATAAATCCATTGAACAGATATCTAAATGATAAAATGACGGGTGTTTCCTGTATTTTGTTACCAACGAACGCATATCGGATCTACTAGATCGAAAAATTTAATCGAGTCGATACGGGCCAGAGGTCAAGAATCCGCCATTTTTAACGTGGTTAATGAAAAGCTTGAAAGTTGAATGCGCTTAGTGACATTGTCGTCATTTTTATGGAATTGTTCTCTGAACAGAATCTTCGATACATGTTCAATGCTGTAAACATTTGATATACAGTCTGAATTCGGAAAATCGGAAGACCGAGTAGCCCCGAATTGCCCATTGATTTCGTTTTGTAACAAGGAAAAATAGCACCATAGTATATGTGACCTTTGACCCTGACCGTAAGAAGTTTCTAACCGAAACTTTAATATTGTAGAAAGGTAAGGATTAGGTCAATATTATTAAGTAGTAATATTGTAGAAAGGTCTGGATTAGGTCAATATTATTTAGAAGTGATATTGTAAAAAGGTCATGATTAGGTCATTATTAGTAAGTAGTAATATTGTAGAATTTCTGGATTAGATCATTATTAGTAAGTAGTAATATTGTAGAATTTCTGGATTAGATCATTATTAGTAAGTAGTAATATTGTAGAATTTCTGGATTAGGTAATTATTAGTAAGTAGTAATATTGTAGAATTTCTGGATTAGGTAATTATTAGTAAGTAGTAATATTGTAGAATTTCTGGATTAGGTAATTATTAGTAAGTAGTAATATTGTAGAAAGGTCTGGATTAAGTCAATATTATTAGGCAGTACTATTGTAGAAAGGTAAGGATTAGGTCATTATTATTTAGTAGTGATATTGTAGAAATGTCAGGATTAGGTCATTATTAGTAAGTAGTAATTTTGTAGAAAGATCAGGATTTGGTCAATCTTACTTAGTAGTGATATTGTATAAAGATCAGGAATAGGTCATTATTAGTAAGTAGTAATATTGTAGAATTTCTGGATTAGGTCATTAATAGTAAGTAGTAATATTGTAGAATTTCTGGATTAGGTCATTATTAATAAGTAGTAATATTGTAGAAAGGTCTGCATTAGGTCATTATTAGTAAGTAGTGATATTATAGAAATGTCAGGATTATGTCATTATTAGTAAGTAGTAATATTGGAGAAAGATCAGGATTTGGTCAATCTTATTTAGTAGTAATATTGTATAAAGGTCATGATTAGGTCTTTATTAGTAAGTAGTACTATTGTAGAATTTCTGGATTAGGTCATTATTAGTAAGTAGTAAAATTGTAGAAAGGTCAGGATTAGGTCAATATTATTTAGCAGTAATATTGTAGAGAGGTCTGCATTAGGTCATTATTAGTAAGTAGTAATATTGTTAAAAGGTCTGCATTAGGTCATTATTAGTAAGTAGTAATATTGTAGAAAGGTCTGGATTAGGTCAATATTATTAGGCAGTACTATTGTAGAAAGGTAAGGATTAGGTCATTATTAGTTAGTAGTAATATTGTAGAATTTCTGGATTAGGTCATTATTAGTAAGTAGTAATATTGTAGAAAGGTAAGGATTAAGTCAATATAAGTAAGTAGTAATATTGTAGAAAGATCAGGATTTGGTCAATCTTATTTAGTAGTAGTATTGTAGAAATGTCAGGATTATGTCAATATTAGTAAGTAGTAATATTGTAGAAAGGTCTGGATTAGGTCAATCTCATTTAGTAGTAATATTGTATAAAGGTCTGGATTAGGTCAATCTTTTTAAGTAAAACTATTGTAGAAAGGTCTGGATTAAGTCAATATTATTTAGTAGTAATATTTTAGAAAGTAATATTATTATCTAGAATTAATAAATCTGCTTCCGAATTAGAAACAAACTGTTTGCTTACATAAGTAGTATTTTTTTTGCAAATTCCGTTTGAATTATAACGGTGATGTTATTGTTTTAAATGACGTCATGCACTTGCATGATCAACATTTTAGGCGCGCGTGCCATGTAACAGTACACTGTTATCCGGTCAAAAACGTACTTTTAGCATGAGATAGTAAGAAATTGTCCATGCTCAGTATATGAAAATCTAACATTACAAAGTCACGTGAGGTATAATAATGATATTTAGATCAGCTTTGTTTGTTCACATCAAAAGAGTACTCCCTAGCATGTTAATTATGCGGAATTTTTGCAAGTACTTATCTACGGTCAGGATCATTCATTGAAAGCGGTCATTATCGAAACATCATGACTACTGTCTTCAATGCAAAGTGAACGGGACAATATGAAAGTATGCAATAATATTAAGTAGTAATATTGTAGAAAGTTCTGGATAATGTCAATCTTATTTAGTAGTAAAATTGTAGAAAGGTCTGAATTAGGTCAATATTATTAAGTAGTAATGTTATAGAAAGGTAAGGATTAGGTCATCATTATTACATAGTAATATTGTAGAAAGGTCTGGATTATGTAATTATTATTACGTAGTAACATTGTAGAAAGGTCAAGATTAGGTCAATCTTATTTAGTAGTACTTTTGTAGAAAGGTCAAGATTATGTCAATATTATTAAATAGTAACATGGTAGAAAGGTCTTGATTAGGTTATTATTATTACGTAGTAACATTGTAAAAAGGTCAGGATTTGGTCAATCTTATTTAGTATTAATATTTTAGAAAAGTCACGATCAGGTCAATAATATTAAGTAATACTATTTTAGAAAGGTCAGGATCGTGTCAAAATCTTAAATAATACTATTGTAGAAACATCTGGATTATGTCAATATTATTAAGAAAGGTTAGGATAAGGTCAATATTTTCCAGAAATCACTCTAGCACTGTCATAAGTGGACGGAGTTCCCTTCATATACCATAACAACATTCAGTGTCAATCGAGTTTGGACGGATGTATTTTACCGAACTAGGTCAAAGTTCCAGGTCACAGTGACTATTATGTGTCTGTATTCGTTGCTCTAGCAATTCATATGGGGACATAGTTCCTCCATACATCATACACTGGTTTTTTTGATTTCATACACCGGTTTATTGGACAGGTTTTCGTTTCACTGACCTAAGTTAAAGTCACAGCGACTATAATGTATTTGTACGAAACGACACTGCAAGGGGATTTGTATCTGAATTTCATAATAAAACTATTGCAATTTAATTTATGTTCATGCAGTTGTCTTCTTTACTTCTTATAAATTGAACTTGTATATTTTCATATAAAATAAAGTTTGTTTGATTTGTTTAATTACTAATTTAACTCTGTGGTAATTTATTTAATTTTTTTTCCTGAATTCTCAAATCTATGCAATTTGAGTCAGACCTATTATCACATTACTTTCATCATTGATTGGTGTGTAATGCCTTTTTAAACAATTATTAGTGTAATATCACGATGAGCAGGTCACCTGTCCTTGTGCATCACGGATTCTTTCACAACAGTACTCCACATAACAGTCCAAGCAACTGGTTATTTCGTTACAACAACTGTTAGCTCAATGGTGGAAGATGAATCCATTTGTCACACTGACTTTTTTTAAATGTAAGAAAGAAAGTTGGCCTAGCTGGGGTTCATACTCACCACCCTCAGATTGACAGTATTGGTGGACACAATTGTCATTTTCAGAGACTATTTTACCAACTGGATTATTAGCTCACCTGAGCACAAAGTTTGATTGATAGTTTGGGTGGTGTTTTATGCCGCTTTCAAAATAAATGCAATTATATAACGGCGATTCCTGGGTAACTTAAAAGTGCTACTGGTCCATTTATCCCGACTCCAGCCAGTCTTAATGCTAACCCAGCAACACTGAGCGCCAAGGAGGGCAACCATTACTACCATTTGTGAAGTCGTGTGTCGTCTGTCAACATATTGTCCTCGGATACTTACAATATCAATGTACAAAGCTTATGATCAGTTCAATGATGTCAAAAACTGATCGAGAACCATTAGTGCCGGGAAACAAACAATATTTCAGACCTTTCCAACAAACACATGTATTTTGACGCATCTGATGCAGACGGCTTTGAACAATTTCCCTTATTTTGCCTCAGAAACTGATTGCAATTCATACTACATTTTTATTGATTCTCCAAAAAAATGATAATTAAATTCGTCCGATGCACAAAAACTGCAGAGACGTCAACGTCACCCATTTTACCAGACGTGGCTTAGAAACGAGTCGCGTCTAGCGATTTTGGGTCATAATTTATCTTGAGTACAGTGAACGTCACATTCGCAACGTCTAACCAGATCCTTTACTTTTCTTCTACATGTACAACGTACTTAAGTCAAATATACATATTTTGACAAAAATCTAGAAGAGGATCCCTATTAAACCACTCTACCTCTATATGATCCCCTTACGGTCAGTCAATAAGAACGCAAATTGATAGACGATGCTCATTTCTAATATACACACGATCGAATCAGTGATGCTTTGATAGAGCGTCCGCCACAACGACTGGAGGACGCGAGTTCGATCCCCGGCCGGGTCATACAATAGACTTTAAACATTGTAAAAAAAGCTTTCTCTTCATGGCGCTTAGTATGATTGCGCTTGCATCAAGACTAAATCGTTGGTGTCAGGATAAATGGATCAGTGGTACTGACAACTTAACTAGGATACGCCGTGATATAACTAAATCGTTGGTGTTAGGATAAATGGATCAGTGGTACTGACAACTTACCCAGGATACGGCGTGATATAACTTGATCGTTGGTGTCACGATAAACGGATCAGTTGTTATTATATCTTTATTTCCTCCTATACAGAAGATTTCATTTTATAATTTATAATACAAACAATACATATAAACACAATTTAATACAAAATTATACGAGAGAGAGAGAGAGAGAGAGAGAGAGAGAGAGAGAAGAGAGAGAGAGAGAGAGAGAGAGAGAGAGAGAGAGAATATATATATAGAGAGAGAGATATAGAGAGAGAGAATGAGAGAGAGAGAGAGAGAGAGAGATATATAAAGAGAGAGAGAGAGAGAGAGAGAGAGACAGAGACAGAGACAGAGAGACAGAGAGAGAGAGAGAGAGAGATAGAGAGAGGAAACAGAGAGACAGAGAGACAGAGAGAGAGAGAGAGAGACAGAGAGAGAGAGAGACAGACAGACAGACAGACAGACAGACAGACAGACAGACAGACAGACAGACAGACAGACAGACATACATACAGGCAGGCAGATATGAAGACTTAAATATGTACATCTTATTTAACTTTGAACAAAGTATTTACACTTGCACAAGGTATTTATAACATGTCCATATGGAGTGTAAGAACAACGCAACATGCTTATAAAAGTTATCATAGTTGCCGTGTAACTCATTGTCTACGATTGGGTTCAAACCGAATAAGGCAGCAACAAAATTATTGCCTTCCAATGGCACTAATAAGTTGGAAACAGATCCACCAAACTTTAAAAGGGTTCTGTTCTGAAAGGAAATAGTACATGACCGTACACTGGTACAGTTTATCAAGATATGCTCAGTAAGGCTCGTTCTAACATCGCTACATCCACAGCGTGTACACTGAGAACACTCAGTGTGAGCAGTGTACGCAATTAGCTGAGCGATGGAAAAGCAAACACGAAGCATATTCGGATTACGCTTAGCATAATCCCATACAGGACTGATTGCGAATCGTTTCTGTAATTGCCTATATAGAACAAACTGCGCGGTAGATGTTCTTTCATTCCATTTACCGATATAGTTATTTGATACTTTTGTATCAATACAATATTTCCAAATAGTTTTGCTTGGGAATACACCATAATTAATGTAATCTTCTAAAACATTGTAAATGTTAAACTTGTTTAGAATATATGCAATATCAGAAACAAACCCGGTATCAGAATTACTATTTACGAAGGAAAGGAGCCGCAATAAAAAGAAACGTTTTGTTGCACAATCCCTCTCCAAACGGCAAAGTTGACCAAGAAAGGAGAGTTTTCTCTTCTCAATTTCAGCTTCAATAGGAAGAGCACAAATAAGACCAAGAACAATATCTGTTCTTGATCTTATTTGTAAACCCTGAATCTCCTTTAAACAAAGTCTATGCGACCTTTCCATTGTCAACATATCCCGATCAGACAGCGAGTGTAACAATTCACATCCGAATAGAGCTCTCGGGATAACAATCGACCTATAAATACTGTAACTGGTTAATGGATTTAACCCATTTATATATTACCCGTCTTTGATTAGACCGAAGAAAGCACCCTTAATTTTCTATCAACTTGCTTGACAATGAGAGTAGAGTTAGTATACTTATTACATATTATACCTAAATGGTTATATTCCTCTCTCTCTCACAAATGGCATTATTACCAACTACCCAGGACCGATAATTGCGTTTGTATACACGCTTAGATTCATTGAACGTGACAACGGCACACTTGCCAGAATTGTATTGGTACCTCCAAAGGCAAGAATATTCATAACATATATTAATTATTTCCTGTAAGGCTTTGCTAGACAAAGATAGAATTGTCATGTCATCTGCAAATGACGGAGCACAGAAATGAGACCCTTCAATCTGGAAACCCAATTTACTGTTAACTAACTGGTCAAGTAGTGAGTTAATATAAACAAGATACAAAAATGGTGACCAGACGCCACCTTGCCTGGTTCCCTGTAAAACAGGGAACCAGTCAGAATAAAACCCATTATACATTACACAGCTATACATATCGGAATGCATTGCAATAACTATTTTTAAAAGCTTATAACTAACGCCAAGTTCATTTAGCTTGTAAAAGAGACCATTATGCCATAAACGATCAAATGCTTGACGAGCGGAATAAAAAACACGCAAATAATTTACTGTTGTTTTCTTTGCAAAACTGTATACTTTCTTTCAGAATGAAGGATGTCATAGAACTTCCCATGTTGGACTGAAACCCACCCTGGAGAAAGTGTAACGGTTTATTAATTGACCTGTGTAAACGTTGTAGCAGTAATTTTTCGTATACTTTTAAAATAGATGATGAAAGGGTTATGGCTCGATAGCTATTAGGCTCATTTTTTGGTTTGCTAGCCCCTTTGTACAACGTTAAAATAGTACCACGTTTTAGTGCTATGGGAACATAACTATTACAATACATTAAGTCAAAAAATACCGATAAGTAATGTTTTACCATTAATCCACCATGGATGAGGTGTTCGCTGCTTACTCGATCTATACCACACATTTTGCCACTTTTTAAAGTAGATAATGCCGATAACACTTCCTCTTGAGAAATGTGATCACCATCAACCACAATAGACTCTTCTTTTAAAAAGTTTGTACACGTTGTTACGGTCTCAAATTGCGTATTATCGTAAGTCTTACATTCTGTATCTGAGTAAAGGGATGCAAAGTGTCGACCCCATTCATGGCAGATCAATTCTGGGTCCCGAATTACAACTTCGTCAAATTTAATCTCACTAGAAACATATGAATTCACTTGTCTTCTTTTCCTATTAAACAATCTCCAAAATAATGGACTATCAACACCAGATGCACTATCAATATCACTATTAACCTTTTGTAAATATTTAAGGGAACTGTTTCTATGATATGCTCGAAAACATCTTTTAGCTTCCTTATATTCTCTATAACTTGAGAATTCACTGCCCCTTGGCCTGCCGGAGACAATCCAGGCCGTGCATTTATTTCTCATACTCGCATGCGATTTTTTGAGATCGGCCGACCAATATGGCTTTAGGTATGAACGATATGTTGAGTGAGGTAGATGAGCATTGGAAGCTGTGTTGATATCAGACGAAATACACTGGTATAGATTGTCTATAAAACAGTGTATATCGTTAACTGGTAACTGATCTACACTGTCTTTAAGACGAACACTGACGTTAAAATCATAGTTACGAAGCTGTTCATCGGACACCCTGTGCCATTTGACTGACATATCAACACAGTGAGTAACACAATCATGAGACATAAATTCAATGTAGAATACTATTGGACGGTGACAAGAAACATTAATACAATTATCGTCCAGGATTTTACAGTATTTCACGTAGAGCGATAGCTCGTCCAAGACAATGACATGATCTATCAATGACCTAGAGCTTTTGTCATAAGACACATAACTCGAGTCTGCTCCAGAACACAACTTTGAGGTTGTAATATTAAACAAATTGAAAAGAGTGATTAGTTCGCACATTTCAGTACCCCTCCTGTCAATTTGCTTAATAAATGTTTTGCCATTTATATGGGCATTAAAATCACCCATCAATACGACTCTTCCTGTCTGAGAATACATGCTAATCAAATCATGCAAAATCTCCATATTCTCCCGATAATGTACAATACTATGGTTAGAGCATGGCAAATATACCTGTATGATATACAAGTAGGAGTCACGTGACATCCGCACCTGTATACCCATAATCCTGTCAGAGTCTATACACAGTGGTGTAACCATATGACCATATATTGCCTTTTATTCCACATCAAGGCAATGCCACCTTTTCCAACTTTTCTGTTACTATAGATGTTGAGATCTGAATCGCATACGCCCACCCCATTACAGTTTGGATGTATGCTATTCAGAAAATGTAATTCAGACGGATATAGCCAATGTTCGGAAATACCGCATATATCTATTGACTCAGAGTCAATAACATTACTGAGATAGTAGGCACTGGACATAAGGCCAGTGGCGTTCCACGAATAATTTTTTTTAAATCAAGCATCTGAAGGGTAAAGGTAGTCAACAAAAATAATGTACTACATACAAGGACAAACAACAGGATACACCGTGATATAACTAAATCGTTGATGTCTGGATAAATGGATTAGTGGTACTGACAACTTACCCAGGATACGCCGTGATATAACTAAATCGTTTGTGTCAGGATAAATGGATCAGTGGAACTGGCAACTTACCCAGGATACGCCGTGATATAACTAAATCGTTGGTGTTAGGATAAATGGATCAGTGGTACTGACAACTTACTTAGGATACGCCGTGATATAACTAAATCGTTGATGTCTGGATAAATGGATCAGTGGTACTGACAACTTACCCAGGATACGCCGTGATATAACTACATCGTTGGTGTTAGGATAAATGGATTAGTGGTATTGACAACTTACCCAGGATACGCCGTGATATAACTAAATCGTTGATGTCTGGATAAATGGATTAGTGGTACTGGCAATTTACCCAGGATACGCCGTGATATAACTAAATCGTTGGTGTTAGGATAAATGGATCAGTGGTACTGACAACTTACCCAGGATACGCCGTGATATAACTAAATCGTTGATGTCTGGATAAATGGATCAGTGGTACTGACAACTTACCCAGGATACGCCGTGATATAACTAAATCGTTGGTTTTAGGATAAATGGATTAGTGGTACTGACAACTTACACCGGATTTGCCGTGATATAACTAAATCGTTGATGTCTGGATAAATGGATCAGTGGTACTGGTAATTTACACAGGATACGCCGTGATATAACTAAATCGTTGGTGTTAGGATAAATGGATCAGTGGTACTGACAACTTACCCAGGATACGCCGTGATATAACTTAATCGTTGATGTCTGGATAAATGGATCAGTGGTACTGACAACTTACCCAGGATACGCCGTGATATAACTAAATAATTGATGAAATCAGCGTGTTATACCATGCCTACAATCGCAAACCAATGCATGATGCAAGTGCCTAAATTTCGAGGGATTCTCTGTGTATACACGTGTTGTAAAACTCTTTATGATTAATTAAACTCGAACGCATGCATACATTATGTCTACTCTTTTATATGAATTACCGTTACCTCTCTAAACAGGATGTTTTTCTTATATAACTCAATCATCAATAACAACATTATACATTTGCCATAACAAGGCACGTAAGATATGGAGTTTATTCATTTATGCATTAGTATACGCAGCAATAGTGGCATTTGATCAAACAGTAATAGCAGAAATCGTTTACTCTACGATAAAAGGAAATACCGAAATATATCTGATATCTTTGCAATGGTATCCATTTCACAGAAAAACGGGATGTCCAGCATAAAACCCAAAATAATTTACTCTGAAAAAGCTGTGACGGAGTGTTTACTATGCCGTATCTATTCGGTTCGATTCCTGCTCGCAATAGTCATGAAGTATATATCGTGAACATTTCCTAGCTTAGTGAATGTTTGTCGGTCAATGATCATCAAATGTTAGGATTATAGTAAAACAAACAAACCGCGTCTGGTGATTTGGGGTCGTTTTACCTCTCCGGTCTGGCAACATGTACAGTAACAGTGACGTTCAACTATTGGGGCTACACTTCTAGTTTGTTGTCAGATGATGCATTTAGTCTACGTAATGTATAAGCGGAAGTAGATACTCTGGTGATAATGTGCGTTCACACAAAGTATTTACTGTACAAAGATGTACTAAGACCTCGAATCGCCAGACGCTGCTGATACTTTAGATGTATTAGGTTATTCAGCCGTTTTATAACATTATTTCAGTTACGTCGCCAGTTCACTTGTCTATGAGTCCTGGTAAACAAACCAGTACTAGCCTAGGAAATGTGCTGGAACTCTGGACGCCCGGTTCCAATGTATCGATGCTAACAACTCGGCCACGGTGGATTCCTCGCCCAAGATCTGACTGTACGCAGATACGTTAAGATCTTAAATACCCGACGCTAACTCCTCTGTCAACGTGGATTCCACGCTTTAGTCTTGACTGTACGCAGATACGTTAAGAAATTAAATACCAGACGCTATCTCCTCTGCTAAGGCGAATTCCACGCTTTAGTCCCGACTGTACACAGATGCTTTAATATCTTAAATCGCCGGACGCGGCTCGTATATATTACGATAACACTCAACTTAAATGCTGATTAGGTTTTCACCAATATATAAAGAAACTATGACATCACGTTGGTCTCCATCATGCGTACCCTATGTTTTATTTAGTATTTTACTCAGTAATATTAACATATGCCATTTAGCTGCATTTTTAAATGGCCTTAGTTTAGTTTCCATGATAAACAAAATAAAACCCATGCATCTTGTAATTTATTTTTTTGTAGACATATCCAGCCCAACAGGTTCAATGCTGTCTCTCTGTGGCCAAGATTGAGGTCTGTTTCGAAAACGTCCATTAGTTTATGCATGGCTGATTCTTCTTCTGCATGATTTTTGTTATGAGAGTGAAGTAAATATTGTAGAAAATACAGATATATTTCTGAATCTACCGTAATCCAGTTTAACCAGTAGTCCTGTTCCATTTCAAATCCAAATCCAGGTTGTGTAAACACATTACGAAACATCTCGTATTGAAGAGCTCTATGGACAAGACTAACTTGAGATGGATGAAATACCATACAGCCTGTTGTGCAATGTCTGAAGTCCTTGCTTGACATGTCAGTAAAACTTAGTTTATTATTAAGAGCGATATTAACATAACTTATCCTTTCGGTGCAGCAACACACAGATATCACAAATGGTTCTATTTCTTGTTCACATAACACTAGAATACGACTACACTCCTCTTGATACTGTTCAAATTGAATATATAAAGATGCTAAAGATAACTTTGAAGAGATAAGGTCACAGTCAATCATTTCTGGGATCATATTTGTAATTGTCATAGACCGCAGGTCGGATAAGTTTCCTTGTGACAAGTACTGGACATACATACACTGTGTGTATTGTAATATTGTATAAGTTGAAATAAAGAGTCAAATGTCATTCTTACGTCTCTCGTAGTATGTTCTGTGACATGGTTCGTATGTTGTAGATATAGCAGAAGTTGCATCACCCCATTCATATAACCTGTATTTGTATAAACAAGTGACATGAGTCCCATTAACCTGCTCTTTAATTTAAAGACGAGTTTTGTAATTTGATAGCATATCAAATATCTTGGCTGAAACGAGGTACTCGTATTAGCCAGACTACATACCAGTTCATCACCACTCAATTTAGCTTTCAGAAGTTCACCAACATTGTCACAAATAAGTGAATATAAACACTTGATATCACTCTCTATTATGTCGTTTAAAACATACTCTATTTTTTCCAGAGTCATTACGCTGAGCTTATCGAACATATTCTCTCCTGGAATGAAACAATTTGGACAGTTTTGTGCCTTCACACAAATAGATAGACGCTTAAGACACTGCTGTACACACAGTATAAGCTTATCATTAGTCCAAAAATGTTTATGTGAATTTTCGATTGACGTGGCTTAGAAACGAGAAGCGTCCAGCGTTTTTTGGTCATAATGTATCTTGAGTACAGTGAAGGCTCAGACGAGCCACTACATTCGCAACGTCTTACCAGATCCTTTACTTTCCTTCTACATTTACAATGTACTTAAGTCAAATATACATATTTTGACAATAATTTAAAAGAGTATCCCTATTAAACCAATCTACCTCTATATGATCAGTCAATAAGACCACAAATTGATAGACGATGCTCATATCTACAAATACACGGGACCGCCTCAGTGGTGTATTGGTAGAGTGTTCGCCTCGACAACTGGGGGACGCGAGTTCGATCCCCGGCCGGGTCATACAAAATACTTTAAACATTGTAAAATTAGCTTTCTCTTCATGGCGCTTAGGATGGTTGCACTAACATCAAGACTAAATCGTTGGTATTAGGATAAATGGATAAGTAGTACTGGCAACTTACCCAGGATACGCCGTGATATAACTAAATAATCGATGAAATCAGGGTGTTATACAATGCCTACAATCGCAAACCAATTCATTATGCAAGTGCCTAAATTCTGAGGGATATTCTTTGTATAAACGTGTTGTAAAATACTTAACGAACATGTATTAATTAAACTCGAACACATGCATACATTATGTCTACTCTTTTCTATGAATGCCCATGTCCTCTCTAAACAGGATGTTTCTCTTATATAACTCAATCATCAATAACAACAATATACATATGCATTTAGTCTACGTAATGTATAATCGGAAAGCAGGTACTCTGGTGAGAATGTGCGTGTACACAAAGTATTTACTGTACAAAGATGTACTAAGACATCGAATCGCCAGACGCTGCCGATATTTTAAATGTATTAGGTTATTCAGCCGTTTTACAACATTATTTTAGTTACGTCGACAGTTCACTTATGTATGATTCCTGGTAAACAAACCAGTACTAGCCTAGGAAATGTGCTGGAACTCTGAACGCCCGGTTCCAATGTATCGATGCTAACAGCTCGGCCACGGTGGATTCCTCCTCCAAGATCTGACTGTACGCAGATACGTTAAGATCTTAAATACCCGACGCTACTCCTCTGCTAAGGTGGATTCCACGCTCTAGTATTGACTGTACACAGATGCATAAAGATCTAAAATCCCCGGACGCGGCTCATATATATCACAATAACCCTCAACTCCAATGCTCATCAGGTTTTACACCAATAGATAAAGAAACTTTGACATCACGTTGGTCTCCATCATGCTAACCCTATGTTTAATTTATTATTTTACTCAGTAACATTAACATATGCCATTTAGCTGCATTTTTAAATGGCCTTTCTTTCCATGATAAACAAAAGTATATCCATGCGGCTTGTAATTCATTTTCCTGTACAAATATCCAGCCCAACAGGGTCAATGCTGTTTCTCTGTGGGAAAGAGTGTGGTCAGTTAGGAGAACGTACATTAGTTTCTGCATGGCTACTTCTTTTTCTGCCTGAATTTCTTTATTGGAGTAAAGTAAATATTGTAGAAAATACAGATATATTTCTGAATCTACCGTAATCCAGTTTAACCAGTAGTCCTGTTCCATTTCAAATTCAGATCCAGGTTGTGTGAACACAATACGAAACATCTCGTATTGAAGAGCTACATGGACAAGACTAGCTTGAGATGGATGAAATACCATACAGCCTATGGTGTAATGTCTGAATTCTTTGCTTGACATGTCAGTAAAACTAATTTTCTTAACGAGAGCGATACTAACATACGTTTTACAGAAGTAGCAGCTACACACACATATCACAAATGGTATTATTTCTTTTTCACATAACACTAGAATACGACTACACTCCTCGTGATACTGTTCACATTGAACATATAACGATGATAAAGATAACTTTGAAGAAATAAGGTCACAGTCAATAATTTCTGGGATTATATTTGTAATTGTCATAGACCGCAGGTCGGACAGGTTTCCTTGTGACAAGTACTGGACATACATACACTGTTTGTATTGTAATTGTATGAGTGGGATTATAGAGTCAAGTGCCATTCTTACGTCTCTCGTAGTATGTTCTGTGACATGGTTCGTATGTTGTAGATATAACAGAAGTTGCTTTATCCCATTCATATAACCTGAATTTGTATATATGTCTATGCGTCTCATTAACGAGTTCCTTAAATTATAGATGAGTTT
>JASEVX010001561.1:0-14583 GCA_031761405.1 Serripes groenlandicus | reverse complement strand
CAATCGTCGGAAAAAAAGTTGGCCGAGCCGGGATTCGAACTCACAACCCCTGGATGACAGCACGCGGCTCTTACCGACTGACCCTACGGGGCTCGGCACAGCCCATTTGAGTCAACATTTAACGATTAGTCGTCTTAGTGCAATCGCGTAACGGATCAATATACAAGTAAGATATCGTAAAACGAATAGGGATACATTTCTAGTATTTTATTTGTCAAACGGTGCATCTGGGTTAAATTACATGTAGACGGAAAATAAAGCCTCTGATGAAACTGTGTGGATCAACTGTGCGCAGACTCGACTGAGTCTTCACTGTACGCAGATGCTTTAATTTAACCCTTTTTCCTCATATAGACGCTTTCTGACGCCTCTGGCAGCAGACCGCTTTTTTGAAAACATAGTGACAAAAGAAGAAATTGCTCAAAGCGAGCAATTTCTCCTTTTGCCACAATGTTTTTCCACCTTAAGGTCATAGGTTATCCTGTCAATTTTAGAGATTTTTCCATTTTTCTTACAAAATATGTTCAAAGGTCGTCTGCTGCTGAATTGTCGTATCAGGAAAGGGTTAAGATTCTCCGATGGCGCTTGGACTCTCGCTGGACTCTCGCTGGACGCGGCTAATTTGTCAACTTAAAATGATTGTCCCACAAGCTTTGTCTTACAATAGACCGTCTCTGTGGTGTAGTGGCTATAGTGTTCGCCTGTTGGAAGCGGGAGATCCGCGTTCGATCCTCGGTCAAGTCCACGCCAACGAGGTTTTAAAATGGCAGTAATGTCGTAACCTCTTATAGCCCTGGGGTTACGGGGATTGCTTTATTACTAATGCATAAAGGTCAAATTACGCTAAATACATCCGCTGACTTGCTGATCTACAGTACTATAGTCCCTAAAAAAACCTTTGTTTGCGTAGAAATGAGTGTATACCATCACCATAATGTATTAAATATATGACATTGTGTTTAAACACAATGCATTGTGAATGTGTATAGGATGCACAGGAAATGATTGATTTTATCACTTTTAGTATTTTTGACCTTGTTTGAAAGTGAAAGTAGAGAATGCTAAACATCGGTTTTGTCCGGGCCCGATTTGGTCCAAAATGACGGTTATCATTTTTCGCCTGGTGAGTTCTTTCTTGCATAATGCATGACCCACATTTTCTTTGGATTGTTTTAAAGCTAGGAGGTAACCTAAATTATACCGGAAGTTAAACAAAGAAATGCCCTGATAAGACTGTTATGCAAACTGTTAAATCACAATTCACATTGTCTTACAACTGAATATGCAAAAAGTACTTCATAGTCGTATACATGATAAAATATGCAAAACACAGTGACGTCATTTCTCAATCTTGTGTTTTATTGTGATATGCTACCTGACCGACTAATCAAGGGCCGTTAATGCTGAACATATGCAGCTTTATATTAACAAAATATCATTACAAAAACTTATCTGGTACCCGGTGCACTATAGTAAATTAATGTGTTTGTCTTGCAGGAACAACAATTTCGATTGGATGTGTTGCCCCCCTGATATATCGCTATCGCATAAAGTAAAATTTGAGACGTCCCGCGAGAAAACCAACATGTTGGACTCTGTACTTGAAATGTCAAACAAAATGGTTGTTTCTATAGCTTTTTTCTTGCTGTTAAAACATGTCCAAAAGGGCGCCGCCATTATTAGTGTGTGCCAATTTCAGGGGCAGGTCACTTCCAGACTGTACACATACTAGAAATACTTAGAATACAATTGGCATATGCGTTCCTTAGTTTAACTTTAAACGCAGACTGCCAGTTTCTATCTGCGGGCTGTGGTTTTCTAAACCGTCACCTGTCAAAGTACACTTTGTATTTCTTACGCTGTGCAGTTCTAATACTGACACCGATAAAGTGCGCGTTTCTTTGCAAACTCCATTACAAACAAAAAGTTTCATTTCAACAACACATTTGGAACGCGTACTCAAGAGGAAATCGTAAAATGGTAAAGCTTATTTCTCTAAAACATGGAAGGAGAGGTATGTTATCGTCACCCCGAACTCAAAGATGGTACGGTAATATACCCGTTGAATTTACTGAGACTGGCACCGTAGCTTGAGGAGAACTCGGATATTTTTATCAATGGTGACTTCAACCATCGTGAAACAGCACTTTTGACCCTTTCCCACCTGCAGACACATTTTGACGCAATAGCAGCAGACGACTTTTGAAACATTGTGGCCCAAAGGTGAAATTGCTCATGATGAGCAATTTCACCTTTGTGACACAATGTTTTCTTCTTTATTTAATGATTAAAGCTATCTTTTATGGACATTTCACAGGTTTTTGTTACTATGTTTTCAAAGTCGTCTGCTGCAGATTTGTTGTATGTGGGAAAGGGTTAACCTTTCAACATACAACAAATGTGCAGCAAACGACTTCGAATACGTCCGAGCAAACATATGGACAAACCTTTATAAATTGAAGTTTAAATTATTAAATAGAGCTTAAAATAGTGTGGCAAAAGGGCGAAATAGCTTGCTTTGGTGTAATTTTTCCTTTTCATACACTGTTTTCAAAAGTCGTCTACAGATACGTCTATATAAGGGAAAAGGGATAAATGATTTAAAAGACAAAACTACTGAATGACTCGATTTTACCAGATACAAGATAATATCGGATACAAACACGTAGTATATTCATCTTAACCCTTTCACACATACAGACGCTTTCTGACGCCTCTGCAGCAGACGACTTTTGAGAACAGTGTGGCTGTCAATCCAGGCTCGGCCAACTTTCTTTCCGACGATTGACAAAAGTCATTGCGACATGCGTCATTCGTCTTCCACCAATGGCTAAGTCCATGTGGAAAAGCAGCCAGTTGCTTGGGGAAGATTGTTGTGTGGAGTACTGGTGTGCGAAACCAGGGAAACATATGGAGTAGGTGAACTGGCCGCCGTGATATGACTGAGAAATTGTTAAAAACGGCGTTAAACTCCAATCAATCAATCAATCAATCAATTGAAATCAGTATGATAAAAGGAAAAATTGTTCGTTACCAATAATGTCTCCTTTTGCCACACCGTTTTCAACAGTATCCAGTGAATGTCTTTTCATTTATAGATTTATAGAGAGTTTCCATCATTGTGATTTAATGTTTTCAAAGTCGACTGCTGCAAATTGGTTTTTAGTGATAAAGGGTTATGTATTAGTATTACACCGTTATCAAAATTAGTTCAGTTATATCAAGGCATATGCATAATGAATGTTGTATATTATCTTGTGTATTATTTATATGGCAATTACATATGTTTAAACTAAATAATAAACTCGGTCATCGCTGATTCCTAAGAGAAAGGGTTAACTTAGAAAAAACATTTATTTGAACGTTGACTCATTTCCCGTTCTACACAGCACTGGACTTACAGAATGATTCACTTGAATCAACAATCATACATGTGCATGGCTCGCACCCTATTAAAATGACCTTTAGTGTTGACTCATTTTTCGATTAGTTAACCCTTTCCCACATACAAGAAATCTGCAGCAGACGACTTTGAAAAAATAGAAAATCTCTATAATTGAATGGATAACAAATGACTAAATGTGGCAAACATTGTGGCAAAAGGTGAAATTGCTCATCATGAGCAATTTCTTCTTTTGCACACAATGTTGTCAAAAAGTCGTCTACTTTAGAGGCGTCAGAAAGCGTCTGTATGAGGGAAATGGTGAACAAGTTCTCCAATACAGACGACACCTGACAGTTGCAGCAGACGACATTTAAAAATCATTGTAGAAACGGTAGAAATTGCTCTTAACCACCATTGTAGTCTCTGCGCGTAATGTATCGACCCAGATCAGCCTGCGCAGTCCGCGCAGACTGATCCGGGCCGACACATTCCGTCTCAGGGGGAGATAGAGGTATAGAGTAATGGTTCTTGAAACAGAAAATTCACAGGAGGCGAAAAAGGTCTATCCGGGTAAGCCTGCGCGGCATGCTCAGGCTGATCCGGATCAATACTTTACGCAGAGTCCACAATGTTGGTGTTCGCGGGACGGCTTAATTATCTCCCTTTATCCACGTTGTTACCTTCTCCTTTATATAGAAAATCAAATATAAGTTCAATTTTCCGGATATTTCATTGTTTCCCTCATATTTTGTTTAACAGCAGACGATCCAAAAATATCAAAGCATGCAAACCGTGATCAATGTACATTCCGTATCTGTAATGTCTATTTTTAGACACTCGACAATTTAGGTTAGATAAAAAACTGTACTAGATTGTAAACTTACGATTTATTTTAGCTTGTTGATCTCAGATTGTTTTTACTTTGAATTTTACAATGGTAGACAATACAATGCAAGTTTATGTGTGCAATTTAGTGA
Organism: Serripes groenlandicus; assembly: GCA_031761405.1. NCBI lineage: Eukaryota > Metazoa > Mollusca > Bivalvia > Cardiida > Cardiidae > Serripes > Serripes groenlandicus. The sequence continues at coordinate 10,221 of JASEVX010001561.1, read as the reverse complement.
TGTATTCAAAATTGCATTTGAACAAAACTGCGGCAGAAAATACTATCAACCCATTATATCACAATCTGATTAATTCATTCTTTTGTCACATTTGATTCAAATGAGCCGATCCACGAGAAAACCAACATCACGGACTCTGCGTAATATATCGACCCAGATAAGCCTGCAAAGTCCGCGATGACTAATCCGGGCTAACACATTCCGTTTCAGGGGAGCTAGAGGTATAGAGTAATGATTTCTGAAACAGAAAATCCACAGGATGCGCAACGTGTATATCCGGGTTAGCCTGCGCGGCATGCTTAGGCTGATCCGGGTCGATACTTTACGTAGAGTCCATAATTTTGGTTTACTCGTCATTCCGTTCATATGTATAACATAATTTCGTAGAATACTTTTATTTTGTCTAAATTCACATTGCATGGAAGGACGTGGACAATAATCTATAATTGTTCACATCTAGAGATTGTCAATTTATTTATTTATTTATTGGAGTTTTACGCCGCTTTCAACATTATTTCAGTTATACCACGGCGACAGTTCACTTATTCATGATCCCTGGGTAAACAAACCAGTACTAGGCTAGAAAATGTGCCTTGCCCTAGGGCACTCCGCCATGACCGTAGTGCCGCGACTGGGGATCGAACCCGGAACACCCGGTTTCGAAATCCCCAACGCTAACCACTCGACCACAGCGGAATCCTAGAGATTGTCAAAGTCGTCTGTCAAATATTTGTTGGATGTGGGAAACCATCAAAATGTATCCATGGTCTAAATATCATGCCGCGCAGGCTAACTCGGAGAGACACTTTTCGCCTCATGTGGAATTTTCTGTTTCAGAAATCATTACTCTATACGTCTAGCTCCCCCGAGACGGAATGTGTCGGTCCGGATTAGCCTGCGCGGACTGCGCAGGCTGATCCGGGTCGATACATTTCGCATAGACCATAATGTTGGTTTTCTCGTGGAACGTCCCCAAAAATCCTATTTAAGAGTCGTCTGCTTTGAAAACATAAAATAAAGAAAATGATTACGCAATCAAACCCTGTGATGTGGTACTCATTTGAGTACCCACAACATAATTGAGTGTCAAATAAGGATTTTAGAACATGAAAAATGCCCTTGTATAGAACTCTGAATAAATAATTGTGTAGGCAAGTAACAAGTTGCCATTGAAGGATGATGTTAAAAATACTCATGCAAAAAAAGCCAGAAACCGTACGGATAAGTGAATTGGCCGCCGTGATATAACCGACAAACTGCTGAAAACAAAGTTAAGCTTCAATCAATCATGCACCGTGCCCGTTAGTGTGAGGGTACCAAACAGAAAATCACGTACCAGGCTCAAATATTGACCTCACCCAAGGGACACTCCACCATGCCCGAGGGACACTCCACCATGCCCAAGGGACACTCCGCCATGCCCATGGAACACTTCACCATGCCCAAGGGACACTCCACCATGCCCAAGGGACACTCCATCATGCCCAAGGGACACTCCACCATGCCCAAGGGACACTCCACCATGCCCAAGGGACACTCCCCATGCCCAAGGGACACTCGGCCATGCCCATGGGACACTCCACCATGCCCAAGGGACACTCCACCATGCCCAATGGACACTCCACCATGACCGCTACGAGTAGGGTTGATGATTATTTAGTGTTTTACGGTTTTAAAAAAATGTCAGTTATATCGCGACGTCAGTTATATCGCGGTGTCAGTTATATCGCGGCGTCAGTTATATCGCGGCGTTTCCTAGGTAGGTTACCAGTACAACTGGTCCATTTATCCTGACACCAGTATGTAAGTCGTAATGCTAACCCCGCAACCCTGAGCGCCAAGGAGGGCATACATTTATACCATTTATAAAGTCGTTGGTAAGAACCGGCCGTGGATCGAACACGCGACCTCCCCAACGAGTAGGGATCAGTATAAAAACAAATGAAAGCGAGAATCTACTTACTTTTTCACAAGTGGCTTCTTTTCCTCTGCATAACTTAAGGAGTTCGTCCCGTTTTGCTTCAGCAGCGGTTGTCGTTCGTCCTCACTTTCCATCATCCTATCTCCACGCTTCTGTCCGTCTTACTGATCTCTTTAATTAGTTGCCGTTTTGTTTCCGAAAGGGTTTCAGTCTGCTTTAGAAGAAATAATAATAACAATAAAACAAAATACCAGCACAAATTAATCTCACTGAACTAGGAAGAAACTATTTTGAGGCATCTGAGAAAGACGACTTTTGGAATATTGTAGCAAAATGAGAAATTGGTCCTAATGACAATTTACTCCTTTGCAACAATGTGTTCTACTCTATTTAATAATTGGATCGTGTCCCTCGAAAAAACCAACATTGTGGAATATGCGTAAAGCATCGGTCCGGATCAGACTAAGCATACCGCGCAGGCTAACTCGGACAGATACTTTTCGCCTCCTGTTGATTTTCTGTTTCAGGAATCATTACTCTTTACCTCTATATCCCCCTGAGACGGAATGTGTCGGCCTGGATTAGCCTGCGCGGACTGCGCAGGCTGATCTGGGTCGAGACATTACGCAGAGACCATAATGATGGTTTTCTGACGGCTCATTTCATAAACGTATTTGTACAAGGCAGAATCTAGTACGACGTTTTTCGAGCATATTACCTTATATGGTTATACAATAAGACTATGTGAATATGCATTAGAGTTGCGCGCGCCAAGAAAGGGTAAATTGCTCCGACTTCGTACATTGAACACTCAGAGTCTCAACACAGCCTATCTTCATCTGTATGAAGAAAACACAAACGTATAACGTTTAACCATTTCAGCGCCGAATTGTTTAAAGTAGACTCTTCCATGTTCAAACTCGGACGACTCTATTTTCATGTTATAGGATTTTTGGAATATTTTTATAACTCACAGCCAAACAATGCAGCTTTCAGGTGAGACAGCTCGTTACGAGCTGACTCACCTGAATCTGTATTAGTTTGCAAAAATCTCACTAATGCCTTTGGCGCTGAAAGAGTTAACAACAATACAAAATAACCGGACTTTTACATAAGATGGTAGGCTTCAAATTCTAGTACTAAATTCGTTTGTTCCAAACAAATAAAAACAGAAATAACAGTCCCAATGGTTTCACTTTAGGTTTGATTGTTTTGAATTTAACGTCCATAATGTTGGTTTTCTCGTGGAACGGCTCAACTATACTTTGGTTTGAACGGATCTTACCTAGTTTTGCCTCGATGGTTTCACAGTCATCCGCTGCGGACTTGTTGTATGTGAGAAGGGGTTAAATTGCTTTCCTTCAAAAAACGAATTAATGTCCCCAAAACAGATCTTTTAGACCATGGATACATTTTGACAAAATATAGCCTGTCATATGCATATATATTTGATATGTTAAGCCAGAGACGTGTCCCTTTCCCACATATAGACGCATCTGTAGCAGATGATCTTTGAAAAACATTGTGGCAAAAGTAAAAATTGCTCATAATGAGCAATTTCTCCTTTTGCCACAGTGCTTTCAACTCTATTGAACAATTAAACTCTCAGTTATGGAGATTGTTCAATTTTTTGCCCATATGTTTTCAAAGTCGTCTGCTTCAGATTTGTTGTATGTGGGAAAGTGTATCTATATGTCTCTGATAAAGCGTTTTAAATCACTGACTGCACTGTTTGGTTATTACAACACAGCAATAAATACCAGGGAGGACGTTTTGTCCCACGGTTCATGATTCGAAAAACTATACCTTAGTGTTTTTGACATAACGTTTATTTTGTGTTGGATTTTTTGTTTAGGTTATATAAACTTGTTAGATAAGTAAATATTGATTAACATAATCATCGTAGACAACTTCGGCATGTTATGCGTGTATGCTTTATAACGCAAACTAAGTTAACAATATACACATGTTTATTGTGAGCAATATATTATTGGTAGCAGTCTTTCGTCACATAGTTTTCGAAATATTTCTACTGCAAATTATCGTCCTAATCTGGGAACAGGTACACGTTGGCATTTCTGATCCTGTGTAGGTTCAGATCAGTGTGTCCATCTGCTCAGTCGTCTCGTCAGAATCTACACACAGTTGACACATCCTCGTAAGAACCGTGTGCAAGAATTATAATCCGTTCTACGAGAAAACCAACAATGTGGACTCTGCGTAAAGTATCGACCCGGATCAGCCTAAGCATGCAGCGCAGGCTAAACCGGACAGATACATTTCGCCTCCTGTGGATGTTTTTGTTTCATGAATCATTACTCTATACCTCAATCTCCCTGAGACGAATTGTGTCGGCCAAGATTAGCCCGCGCGGACTGCGCATGCTGATCTGGGTCCATACATTACGCAGAGTCCATAATGTTGGTTTTCTCGTGGAACGGCTCATATGTGAAAAATGTGGATCTTAATCAGATAGATCGAATGTACAGATATATCTAGATCTACACTCTCTGTACATGTATACTTTCTCCCAAAAAAAGTCGCATATTTTTATTTACTCTTTCCCACATACAGACGCAGTTTGACCCATCGCCAGTAGAGGACATTTTCGTCTTTGCTATCACATTTTTAATTAATTGCACAATTATACATCAATTTATAGAGAGTTTCAATATTTAACCTAGGGGCTATCAAAGCCGTCTGTTGCAGATGTGTCCTTTGTGGGAAACATTGTGGAAAAGAGAATATTGCACAAAATGGACACTTTCTCCTTATTTCTAAAATATTTCAAATCCTGTTTCAAAATTGCATGTTGAATAGTTTTGACATATTTTATCATCAGGCATTTGCAATGCTGTCGATTTCGAAAATAAGCATATTAGGTGAATATTTAAATAATAAGGGAAAAACGAATTCACGTACCATACAATTAAACTGAAATAGTGCACACTTCGTAGAATGTATTATATCCAACTTTTGAAAACGTTCATATGCTATGACAAATTTTATGTTAAATTTGATAAAGAAATAAAACTTATGTCACACGTTTTAGTAGTGAACAATAAATGGACGCGGTACACACGGTTACGCCGAGTGAACAGTATGTATTACAAACTACTTACATGTCTGAATATATACCTTTTAGCACACCTTTGCGAGCGCTTTCCTCTTATATATATGTGAGCTTGTTATATTTATTTATATAGCAATGATCCGAATTAGTAAACAAAAAAATATGGAACGTATATTTAAGATCCTGGACTGCAATGAATCACAAACGTTAAGAATTAAATATTATAATTATTCTGACGACACTATGTTTCACAATTTCGTAATATTGACCCCCCCCCCCCCCCCCCCCCCCCACACTCATTAACCCCATACAGATGCATTGTTAAGCAACTACAGCAGACGAGTTTTGAAAATCGAGGCAAAACTAAGAAAAACATCTATAAATGAAAGTAGAAACATTCTCAGTGAATGGAGTTGAAAACATGGTAGTACAAGAAGAAATTGTTCATTATGCCCAATTTATCATTTTTCTACAATGTTTTCAAAAGTCGTCTGTTGCAAATGCGTCAAAATATATCTGAATTAAGGAAAGGTTTCATTTAGATAGTAACAATGATAAAAAACTGCACTTTGATAAAAAAACCCTTTCGTTCATGAGAGGCCGAGTGCAACTGAATTTAATGTACATGTCGTCTAGCTGCGATATCTCAGTCGGTAAAGACTACGACCGTCTATCCAGTCTCGTGAGTTCGAAACCCCCGGCTCAGCCATTAATTTCATTCCAATGCTTGGCAAAAAACTGTCATATGTGACAAGCGTAATTCGCCTTCAAGCAATCCTTCTCACCTGGTATAATCTGGTACTACAATAACGAGTTTATATATGTTATCACCATTGCTAATAGGAAAATTAGCACACTACGTCTACATGCTGTTGAAATATTTTTAGTTTTAGGGACACTTTTTTCAGAATGTAATACATGTATTTATATGAACCGTCCCGCGAGAAAACCAACATTATGGCATCTGCGTAATGTATCGACATGCGCAGACTGATCCGGGCCGACACATTCCGTCACAGGGGGATAGAGGTATAGAGTAATGATTCATGAAAACAGAAAATCCACAGGAGGCGAAAAGTGTCTATCCGGGTAAGCCTGCTCGGCATGCTTAGGCTGATCCGAGTCAATACTTTACGCAGAGGTCCACAATGTTTGGTTTTCTCGCGGGGACGACTCAATCATTATGTTATTTATTATGGGCCGGTGGCCCTACTTAAACATAAATATTTGTCATCGTAAAAACATCAACCTAATAGTCAATATGGGAAGGAAATCAGATGCCAGTGAAGAAGTTGCCAGTTGTATGGAAGCCAGGAAGCACTCGTTAGGTGAATCTGGTCGCCGTGATATAACTTTAGTGACGTTGACAGAGGCTCTGAACTCAAATAAATCAATTTATGTAGATTTATATATCAGTCCATGTTGTCATGCGAAAGGCATTTGCGATTAGGTAAATCCAGATTGACCAGCGCACCCACGCAGTTTGATCTGGGTTTGTATTGTACTCCAGTTAGTCAAGAACTGTCTGCAGAGCAGTGTTAGTTTGTTTCTTAGCAGCATGGGTTCGCAGAAAAATATTTTTCTACACGTGTAATAATTACGTTTAGTTAGTTTTCACAGACGACACCGCTCGTATGCACGTGTAAACAATTACTTATGGTTTATATTAATACTTGAGATTCCGACCGCGTACAAGACATATCGAATCGTGCAGCATTTTACATGTTAGAATTTAAAAACATATAAAGTAAAGCGTGCAATATAATTGTTATCGAGTAAAACCTTCAGTTCATATTCCGAGGAACTGTTTATATGGTGTTTTACGCAGATTGGACAAGTTTACAGTTGTATCACGGCGTTTCCTTGGTAGCCAGTAAGTCTGGTCCTTTTATCCTGACATCAGCTTACTCCAACATTCTGAGCAACAAGGAGGACAGCTATTGGCATGACCGGCCGGGGATCATTCCCTCTCGTACCAAAGGTCCCGAGTTCGAGTCCATGACTTCGAAATTTTCCACACAAACGGCGCGAGTACTGTTTAGTCTCCAGGAAGCAGACATCGAGCGTGATTACCATAAGCTGAAAGCTTGCTTCGCAATCGATGTAAAAGAAATAAGTATTACCTTAATATAAATCTCAATTACTACTCTCTCCCCCCCCTCTCTCTCTCTCTCTCTCCCTCTCTCTATCTCTCTCTTTTTCTCTCTCTCTCTCTCTCTCCTCTCTCTCTCTCTCTCTCCTCCCTCTCTCTCTCTCTCTCTCTCTCTCTCTCTCTCTCTCTCTCTCTCTCCATCTCTCTCTCTCTCTCTCTCTCTCTCTCTCTCTCTCTCTCTCTCTCTCTCTCTCTCTCTCTCTCTCTCTCTCTCTCTCTCTCTCTCTCTCTCTCTCTCTCTCTCTGTGTATAAAACGGGGGAAAAAGCGCATTATATCCACAAATACATGCTCTGATAATGTGTATATATATTACGTTAGAACATTTCAACTGACTGTTACTTAAGATATATATTTTACTTACATGTATTATTATGTATAAATTGTTTTGAATAAACGAAAAAAAAAAAAAAGTTTGCAGATATTTTTTTATAGGCTCGTGTAAATAACCAACATGGGATGAGAAGTCCGAGAAATGTGTTTCCGTTACGTTACTACAAGCTCGTTTCGAGGGTAGCCAGAAGAATCGACCCCACGCGAAATCAACCCCATTTTACTCAGAAGAATCGACCCAATTTAGTCAACCCCATCATCGGTTTTAATAGGGTGAATGGATCGGTTTTAGGAGTGAATGCAGGTTTAAGTGTAATAAACAGTCATGCCAATGGGAAAAAAATACAATGTAGTGATTTGAAAACATTTTGTTATAAATCGAAAAAAACAAAACATTTATTAAATTAATGCTGCATAGTAACAATCGAGTAAAAAAACAAATAGTGCCTTTGAAAACATTTTGTTATAAATGGAAAAAACCAAAACAATTATTAAATTAATGCTGCATACATGTAGTAAACAAACGAGTAAAAAAAAAATAGTGACTTTGAAAACATCTTCGGCATATTGGATAATTTAGTAAGAGTGTGAGAAAAGGAGATATGTCCTCTATCAAACAGTAGTACACATCTTCGGCATACTGGATAATTTAGTAAGATTGTGAGAAAAGGAGAAATGTCCTCCATCAAACAGTAGTACACATCTTCGGCATATTGGATAATTTAGTAAGATTGTGAGAAAAGTAGATAGGTCCTCTATCAAACACTATTACCCATCTTCGGCATATTGGATAATTTAGTAACATTGTGAGAAAAGGAGATATGTCCTCTATCAACACGATTACCCATCTTCGGCATATTGGATAATTTAGTAAGAGTGTGAGAAAAGGAGATATGTCCTCTATCAAACACTTGGCATACTTCGGCATACTTTGAAACCACGATACACATCTTCGGCATATTGGATAATTTAGTAAGAGTGTGAGAAAGGAGAAATGTCCTCTATCAAACACTTGGCATACTTCGGCATACTTTGAAACCACGATACACATCTTCGGCATATTGGATAATTCAGTAAGATTTTTAGAGAAAGAGAAGGAGAAATGTCCTCTATCAAACACAATTACAAAACTTCGGCATACTTTGAAACCATGATATTGGATAATTTAGTAAGATTGTGAGAAAAGGAGAAATGTCCTCTATCAAACACAATTACAAAACTTCGGCATACTTTGAAACCATGATATTGGATAATTTAGTAACATTGTGAGAAAAGGAGATATGTCCCATATCAAACAGTAATACACATCTTCGGCATATTGGATAATTTAGTAACATTGTGAGAAAAAGAGAAATATCCTCTATCAAACACGATTACAAAACTTCGGCATACTTTGAAACCATGATATTGGATAATTTAGTAACATTGTGAGAAAAGGAGATATGTCCTCTATCAAATAGTAGTACACATCTTCGGCATATTGGATAATTTAGTAAGATTGTGAGAAAAGGAAAAATATCCTCTATCAAACACTTTTACAAAACTTTGGCATACTTTGAAACCATGATTTTGGATAATTTAGTAAGATTGTGAGAAAAGGAGAAATGCCCTCTATCAAACAGTAGTACACATTTTCGGCATATTGGATAATTTAGTAAGATTGTGAGAAAAGGAGAAATGTCCCCTATCAAACAGTAGTACAAATCTTCGTCATATTGGATAATTTAGTAACATTGTGAGAAAAGGAGATATGTCCTATATCAAACAGTAGTACACATCTTCGGCATATTGGATAAGTTAGTAACATTGTGAGAAAAGGAAAAATATCCTCTATCAAACACGATTACAAAACTTCGGCATACTTTGAAGCCGTGATATTGGATACTTTAGTAACATTGTGAGAAAAGGAGATATGTCCTCTATCAACAGTAGTACACATCTTCGGCATACTGGATAATTTAGTAACATTGTGAGAAAAGGAAAAATATCCTCTATCAAACAGTAGTACACATCTTCGGCATACTGGATAATTTAGTAACATTGTGAGAAAAGGGAGATATATCCTCTATCAAACAGTAGTTACACATCTTCGCATACTGGATAATTTAGTAACATTGTGAGAAAGTAGATATGTCCTCTATCAAACAGTAGTACACATCTTCGGCATATTGGATAATTTAGTAACATTTGAGAAAAGGAGATATATCCTCTATCAAACAGTAGTACACATCTTCGCATACTGGATAATTTAGTAACATTGTGAGAAAAGGAAAAATATCCTCTATCAAACAGTAGAACACATCTTCGGCATATTGGATAATTTAGTAAGATTGTGTGAAAAGGAAAAATATCCTCTATCAAACAGTAGTACACATCTTCGGCATACTGGATAATTCAGTAACATTGTGAGAAAAGGAGAAATGTCCTCTATCAAACAGTAGTACACATCTTCGGCATATTGGATAATTTAGTAACATTGTGAGAAAGGAGAAATGTCCCCTATCAAACAGTAGTACACATCTTCGGCATATTGGATAATTAAGTAAGATTGTGAGAAAAGGAGAAATGTCCTCTATCAAACACTTTTACAAAACTTCGGCATACTTTGAAACCATGATATTGGATAATTTAGTAACATTGTGAGAAAAGGAGATATGTCCTCTATCAAAACACTATTACAAAACTTCGGCATACTTTGAAACCATGATATTGAATAATTTAGTAACATTGTGAGAAAAGGAGA
>JASEVX010001560.1:5000-14585 GCA_031761405.1 Serripes groenlandicus | reverse complement strand
GGTATTTATTTGAAAAATCCCTTCTTTTTCAACTTTGTTAGCAAGATCACCTTCTGGAAAATCCTAGTTGCCTCACTCACTTCACCAGAAAGAAGTTTGCTGTTGGTCACTTTTGTGAACTGATACCAACCTTGACAGGTCGTGCGTTACAACCGTACGATACTTATTGCAGCCGAGCCACGGTAGCATAGTCGGTAGCGACACGGGTTCGAACCCCAGCTCGGCTAACATTCTTTCTGACGTTTGACAAAAGTCACTGTGACAAGTGTCATTCGTCTTCCACCAATGGGCTAACAGTCTATGTGGAAAAGCAGCCAGTTGCTTGGAAAGTCTGCTGTGTGGAGTCCTGGTTTGAAAAAGCCTGGAAACACATTAATAGGTGAATTGGCATCCGTGATAGGACTGAGCAATTGTTAAAAATGGCGTTTAAATCCAATCAATCAATCAATCACTTATTGCAAGGCGATAGATTGTGAAAAGGTAGATTGTGAAGATTGACGGATGTTCGGACACGAGCATAGACAAAGGCACAGAGACTGACAGACAGACATAGTTCCTAAAATATATGAGATCTTGACGACGGAGAGATCTTGAAGCAAGTGAAATAAGTAGGGATAGGGCCGGGTACCCGAGTAACCGAGTTCTCGATCGGACGAACGAGTAACGACTATTAACAAAGGTATTCGAGTACTCGATTCTAATTTTCCCACATTTCTGTTTTTCATCTGTTAAAATTAATTGAATTAACGCTTATAAATAAATAAATTGTTTTTTCTCGGTGTTCAAGAATAAAACTGCATTGAATTACTTAAGATGTCGGTGCCGAGTCCCGGTAGCTCAATCGGTAGCGACGCGGTCTATCAATCCAGGGGTTGTGAGTTCAAATCCTAGCTCGGCCAATATTCTTTCCGACCTGCGTAATTTGTTTTTCACCAATGGGCTGTTTAATAGTCTATGTGGAAAAGCAGCAATTTGCTTCGATAATATGTTGTGTGGTATACTGGTGTGGGAAAACCAGGAAACGCTTGAGTAGATGAACTGGTCGCCGTGATATGACTGGAAAATTGTTGAAAACAGCGTTAAACCCTAATCAATAAATCAATTAAGCATTAAGGTGTCGGTAAAACGGCATTAAAAGGATTACACAAACAGGGTCGTAGCTCCCTTTAGGCACTGTAGGCACGTGCCTACACATTTTTTCTAAAAATGCCCCAAAATGCAGCTGCGGCGATACACATCTGCGTAATACATCGACCAGATCAGACTGATCAGGCCGACACATTCCGTCTAAGGGGCAATAGATAGAGTAGTGATTCCTGAAACAGAAAATCCACAGGAGGCGAAAGGTGTATATCCGGGTACGCCTGTATGGCATGCTTAGGCTGATCCGGGTCGATACTTTACGCAGATTTCACAATGTTGATTTTCTCACGAGACGGCCTACACATTGATTATTGCCAAGCTATGCCCCTGACAAACAACATAATATCTTGTCGTCAATGAAGAACAACTTTACAAACATATAGCCAGCGATTTGAGTGTGTAACTACCTCGAATTTGGCATTGCTATTTGTTTTCATTTCACTTATGAAAGTCTGCACTAAACGTTTGGATGTTTACGCCAATACAATTTCTGAAAGTGTTTCATGTATGAAGACAGAGCTATCGTAAAGAAAGAAAGATAGTGAAAAAGGTATAACTTTAATCAAGAGGGATCGTGACGAAAGATGAATAAAAGCAAGAACTTGACGAATGGGAAATCGTGAAGAAATTAGGATCACGACGATAAATAAATCGTGAATAAAAAAGAGAAACATAATCAAAGGGAGATAACGAAAATTTAACATCATGAAAAACGAGAGATTGAGAAGATAAAAGTTGTGAAATAGAGAGATCGTGAAGATGAATACCGGTAGTACTGGTAAGCTACTCAGGAAACGTCGTAAAACACCAAACAAAAAAGTTGCATGCATCATAACACTCGAAAAATCGATAGGTATTTTCTATTTATTTTAATCTTGTTTTACATGTCTTTCAACAATTATCGGCTTTATCACGGCATTTCCTTGGTGAATGACTAGTACTTCTGGTCAATTTATCATGACACCATTGGGTCAGTCGTTATGCCTACCCCACTTTCATGAACACCAAAGTAGGAAAGCTTTTACCAACACTTTTCAAGTCTTTGGTATGTCCCGGCCGGGGATCGAAACCACACCCGAGGCGGACACTTTACCACTACTCCCGAGGCGTGAATGTCCTTGGCTTACACACAACATCGACATCATATTGAGTTTGTGTGAAATGTGTTTTACACCGCTTTCAACAATGTTTCAGATATATTTCGGTGTTTCCTGGATACGTCACTCGTACTTATGGTCCGTGCATCCTGACACAATCAAGTCAGTTGTAAGAATAACTCATGAGAGCAGAGGAAGGACACTCATTACTATAATTTTAAAAGTCTTTGGTATGTCTCGGCCTTGGATCTAACTCATGATCTCCTGCACCGAGGCGGACGCTCTATACCTTTCGCAACCGAGGCGGACAACATCATATTGACGGGTATTGCATAACCCATATAAGGCAAGACCTTCGATCGCATTCATCTGCCATGATGATTTAGATGACAAAGTGTTTTATATGGTCAATTTCGCTGAATTTATCGAATACAATTTACCAAAATCAGCACTTAATAGTTATCATTTACAACATGAATGATTTTTCACAGTTGAACATCAAAAGAGGTTTTAAAACATTATGGGGAAAATGATATATCTCCAAGGTTTTGCATCGACCCCAACTAGGAAAAAGAACACTTTTTTTTTCCAGATAATATTGATCTGCTGAGATGTAACAATCTGCAATATTTTCTGAAATAACAACCGTTGAGTATGTCGAATTGCGAAACCCTTTGCCACATGTAGACAAATTTTGACGAATCTGCAGCAGACAACTTTTGAAAACATTGTTACAAATAAAAAAATTGCTCATAATGGGTAATTTCTCCATTTTCCACAATGATTTAAACTTGATTCAATAATAGCTCTTTTAATTTTAGAAAGTTTCTATATGTTTGCCAAGAAGTTTTCAAAGTCAGCTGCTGCTGATTTGTTGTATGTGGAAAATGGTCAAAGTACTGTTATGCAATTTCCTTTAATATACAGTAGTTTTGATATTATATGGACAAGACGTCCTCTTCTTGAAACCGTTGGATCGAGAGCAGGACGCCCGTGCCAAATCGCCGACGCCAATCACTCGGACTCGCCGGCTTCCTGAGTCTCGTTGGAGTAAACATAGTTGTTCTATCACAGGCGTCCGAGTTTCAATTTGAGAAAGGATCTGGGAAAAGCATACAATACCTCGTTAACCTACGGCAAATAGACTCTCTATAAGATCCATATGTTATAATAAAAGTGACCATAATGTTTTCGTTTGAGAACATTTGGGGTATCCCTCGCAGGAACGTGTTACTATAAATAGCCTCTTTATAACGTTCATATAGTGAAATAATAACATCTTGTTATTTAATACCATAACATATAGAGCGGATATTTATAGTAACATGGACTTGTATTGAATTTCCCGATTTGTGTTAGCATCCTCATCGGTGCGGGATGTCGTGAGTTCGACCCAAGGCTGGGTCATACCAAATACTTTAACAATGGTAGTAATGGGTGCCCTCCTTTGTGCTCAGGGTTGCGGGGTTAGCTTTACGACTGACTAGCTAATGTAAGGATAAATGGACCAGTAGTACTTGTAACTTATCCAGGAAACGCCTTGATATAACTTAAATATTATTGAAAGCGGCGTAAAACACCAAACAATCAATTAATCAATAATATAGGCAGTTAAGAAGAGGTAGGTTTCAGCGAGAATCTGGAAACAAATCCAAGGTTTACAGGTCAAACCGAATCGCTTACTCAACACTACCAAAAACATGAAGAAGCTATGTCCAATTCTCAAAATCCATAAAAATTCTTGTTTTTTACCTCCCCATCCCACCCACCCCGAACAAAAAAGGTCACACTTAGCATCTTTAGCATACAATGTCAAGAAGGGTATTAATCAAACAAGTTTTCAAAGTTTCAGGAAAGATGGACCAGTAGTTCTAGTAGCTTACCCAGGAAACGCCGTGATGTAACTGAAACAGCTAAAGGTGGAGTAAAGCACAAACCAAACAAGAGCTTTCGGGGGACAGTGCGCTCGACTATTCCACAGCTTATTAGTTCCTGAGACATGGACTCTAATGTAGTTGCATGTAAAACTTTAACCATAATTTATAAGTTAAAAAAGGGCCATAACTTGCATTAAATGAATCAATCTAACTTGATAATCTACATAGTTGTGATAGTTGGGTAGGGCTGTATAAAGTGTCAATGCAATGCATCAAGTAAATACTGAGATATGGACTCTGACTGTAGTTGTACGCAAGCCTTTAAACATCATTTCTAAATAAAAAACGGCCATACTTTGCATTCAAATGCAGGATAGAGTTATTAAACTTGATTATTTCCATAGGTGTGGTAGTTAAGAAGCAGTGTAGAAAGTTGCAATGCAATGCATCAAGTAAATACTGAGATATCGACTCTTAATTTAGTTGCACGCAAAACTTTGACCAACATTTCTAAGTTAAAAAAGGACCATAACTTGCATAAAATGCAGGATAAGGTTACGAACTTGATAATATACATAGGTATGATAGTTGGGTAGGGTTGTATAAAGGTTAAATTACGCTAAATACATCCACTGACTTGCTGATCTACAGTACTACAGTCCCTAAAAAAACCTTTGTTTGCGTAGAAATAAGTGAATACCATCACCAGATGTATTGAATATATGACATTGAGTTTAAATGCATTGTGAATGTGTATAGGATGCACTGGAAATGATTGATTTGTTCACTTTTAGTAGTTTGACCTTGTTTGAAAATGAAAGTAATGCTAAACACCGGTTTTGTCGGACCCCGATTTGGTCCAAAATGACGGTTACTATTTTCGCCTGGTTAGTTCTTTCTTGCATAATGCATGACCCCACATTTTCTTTTGATTGTTTTAAAGCTAGGAGGTAACTCTTTTCAATGATATATGGTGTTTTACATGAGAAGCGCTTAGAAAGTGTGATAATTGAGGACTAAAACTGGTCGATTTACATGGAAACAAAGAAGGATTTTTTTTGGTGTATTGTAACCTAAAGTTTCAATGCAATGCATCAAGTAAATACTGAGATATTGACTTAATTTAGTTTCATGGAAAACTTTAACCAGAATTCTAAGTAAAACAAGAGCTGTCAGAGGACCGCGCGCTCGACTATATGCCGCTTATTCACATAAAGCACTATTTCATTATATTGCACTTAAGTACTATTAAATCATATTATATCTATAAAAACAACTGAATAGATAAATACATTTAAATTAATATATTTAAAAAAATCAAATTTCCTATGTCAATCAGGGGCCATAACTCCATATTTAGGATATAATGGAGTTATATAACCTAATTGTACGATGGTCCTTAACAAATGGGTGAAGTATGAAGTGATTTGAATGATGAAACTTTAACGTTGAGCTAAACGCATTAAAAACTGACCGATCCAAAAATAGCAAAACCTTAAAAAAAGGTTTTCCAAATGTTTGACACCAACATCTGTTTGATATGTGTTGAAGAATTTTATTTGATAAATGAATGATCACAATTAGAAAGGAACGAATTATGAATTTATCTCAAATTCTCAAAATCAAACAAAATCATGTTTTTCATCCTCAAAAAGTCACGTACTCAGCATCTTCAACATACAATGTGAAGAAAGGTATTATATGTAATTATATTCCAAATATGAAAGCCCTAAAACAAGTACTTATTGAGAAAAATTAAAAAATTAAATGAAAATGCCAACTTGCCCTAAAGCTTTAACCACCCCAAATCATGTCTTTTACCGCAAAAAGGTCACACTCAGCATCTTCAGCATGCAATATGAAGAAATGTATTAGATGTAATAATATTCCATATATGAAAGCCCTAGCACAAGTACTTATTGAGAAATATTTAAAAAAAAAGAAAAAATTGCCCTAAAACTTTAACCATCCAAACTCATATTTTTTACCCTAAAAAGAAGGTCAAACTCAGCATCTTCAGCACTCAATGTGAATAAAGGTATAAGATGTAACTATATTTCAAATATGAAAGCCCTAGCATAAATCCTTATGAACGAAAATGCCAACTTGCCCTAAAACTTTAACCGGACGACGACGCCGACGCCGGGGTGAGTAGTAAAGCTCTCATATTCTTTGAATAGTCGAGCAAAAAAAATAAAATGAAAATGCCAACTTGCCCTTAAACTTTAACCACCCAAATTCATGTCTTTTACCCAAACAAGAAGGTCACACTCATCATCTTCAGCATACAATATGAAGAAAGGTACTATATGTAATTATATTCCAAATATGAAAGCCCTAGCACAAGAGCTAATTGAGAAAAAGTAAAAAAAAACAAGAGCGCCAACTGTCACAAAATACGCCCGTCCTGTTTTTTTGAGACCAAGTATAGTGATAATTGGTTGTACGTCAGGCCTATTTAGAGAGCGGACATTGTTAATACAGTTTTGGCAATTTCTAG
Organism: Serripes groenlandicus; assembly: GCA_031761405.1. NCBI lineage: Eukaryota > Metazoa > Mollusca > Bivalvia > Cardiida > Cardiidae > Serripes > Serripes groenlandicus. The sequence goes on along the minus strand of JASEVX010001560.1, from coordinate 7,968 downwards.
GGACATAAGTGTGGAGTGACTGAGATAACCAAGATATTCTGCCCATCAACATATTGTCTAAATTTGGTGATGATCAAATAAAATGAATCAAACGATATGGCTGATTATAACACTTGTCTAAGATATTATGCCCATACACTTTCTGACTAAATTTAGTGATAATTGGATAAAGGCTTCAAAAGTTATTTATCGGATAAGACTGATTTGAGGTAATTTCTATAATAAAAGGGTAATAACTCTCGAGTGACTGTAATCGAACTGGTCCGAGATATTATGCCAATACACATTCTGACCAAATTTAGTGGTGATTGGACAAAGGCTTCTAAAGTAATTGAGCAGACCAGACCAGCTTTAGGTAATTTATATAATGTAAGGGCGATAACTCTTGAGTGCCTTGAGGGATATGGCTGGTTGTAGAACTTGTCCGAGATATTATGCACATACACATTCTGACTATATTTGGTGATGATTGATTGGATAAAGGCTTCAAAAGTTATTGATTGGACAATATCGATTTGGGGTAATTTCTATAATTAAAGGGCAATAACTCTTGAGTGACTACAGCGATATGGCTGGTTACCAAACTTGTCCCAGATATCATGCCTATACACATTCTGACTAAATTTAGTTTTTATTGGACAAAGGATTCAAAGTTATTGAGCAGACCAGACCAATTTTAGGTAATTTCTATAATTAAAGGGCATTAACTCTTGAGTGATTAAAGCGATTTGGCTAGTTATCGAAGTTGTCTAAGATATTATGCCGATACACATTTTGACCAAATTTAGTGATGATTGGACACAGGCTTCTCAAGTTATTGGGCTGACAAGACCAATTTTAGGTAATTTCTATAATTAAAGGGCAATAACTCTCGAGTGACTACAGCGATATGGCTAGTTATCGAACTTGTCCAATATATTGTTCTAATACACATTCTGACTAAATTTGGTGATGATTGACTGGACAAAGTTCTAAAGTTATTGGGCCGACAATATACTGGACGCCGCCGACGCCGGGGCGAGTAGTAAAGCTCTCATTATTCTTCGAATAGTCGAGCTAAAAAGGGCAATATTTCTGCATAAAATTCAGGATATCAAATTTGATAAACTACATATGTGTGATAGTTGGCTAGGGAAGTTAGTTTCAATGCACTGCATCAAGTAAATACTGAGATATGGACTCTTAATTTAGTTGCACTCAAAACTTTAACCAGAATTTCTAAGTAAAGAAAGGGCCATAACTTGCATAATATGCAGGATATAGTTATCTAACTTGATGATATACATAAGTGTGATAGTTGGATAAGGTTGTAGAAAGTTTCAATGCAATACATATAGTATATAAATACTTGCATGCAAAACCTTAACCAATGTGTGACGAAGACGCCGACGCCAGGATGAGTATTATAGCTCTCATATTCTTCGAATAGTCGAGCTAAATGTGATTTGAAAGAAATGAATTGTTGCCACGTGGCCGTCATATTAAGCAGCTTTTCATTTATATTAGGCAATACATTTACAGTCCCGGAACGTATTAACTAAGCTTTCTGTATAAATTTTAGTTCACATATTTGATTTTTTTTTATAAAATATTTAGTTAGTGAATTCAAAATTTGAATTAGAATGGTATAAGGCTCGAATTGTGATAACGGGCCCAGGAAAGTTGTCCTGCTCGAAATGTACGAACAGGGAAACAGTTACCAGCCGGAATGAAATGATTTTACGGTAAATTGTAAAGTCATCATTCTGATGCTTCTGCAGCAGACCGACTTTTGAAAACATTGTGGCAAAAAGAGAAATTGCTCAAAACGAGTAACTTCTCCAATTGCCACAATGTTTCCAACTTTTTGCACAAATTATACCTTCATTTAAAGACATTTTCTAAGTTTTTGTTAATATGCTTTCAAAGTCATCTGCTGCAGATTTGCTGTACGAGGGAAAGGGTTAACAGTTTCACGCTCAGTTATCATTAATAACACATCCATCAAAAATAAAAGGCGAATTTTATTCTCAATAATGTCAAAGAAATGTACAGCATATTTTGTTTTATATTTTATTTTTTCCTAACCCAAAAAGTTTCAATGATTAAAAATACGTTGAGTATAAAAAAGCAGTTTAAAATTAGATTCCTCCATTAAAAAACCTTGAGTAAAGAAAAACAGTTTAAAATATTTATAAAATTTACACACTACTTATAGACTGACTAGTTCTTGGCAAATTGATCTCCCTTAGTTCCATCATTTCACCAAACGCAACCGGTGAACTCTCGGCACTTTGCAACGAATCTGAATCTGAATAATTGTCCATCAAGAAATCTTGGGGCTCGTCGTCTGTCACACTAATATCTGTTATTAAGTCCAGATTCTTTAGACTTTCTCCGCGTTTCTTACGTTTTTCGGTTGGTATATGTTGCATTGCTTGTTGGTCTGTGTCTAAGTCGGGTGACAGTTTGATAAGAGCAGAATATAGACTGGCATACTTCTTACATAAAAGCTGAGCATCTATAAACGTTCTCAAATTTTCATAATCTTCTTCGTTTACAGCTTTTTTAACATTGCATTTGCAGTCCATCGGTAATTCAAACAAAACGTTACGTTTATTTAGAACGGTACTCGCTACGAAGCAATCTGATTTATTTTGTTCCTTGAGGATCAACATCCCTGTGAAAATGCATGGAACAACTGGTGCCTTTCCGAATACCATCCGTACTTTGATTGGAAACTGGAGGTCACACAAAATGTCTTTCATGGTGTAGACCGCCCTTGCATCTCTGTTTCCTTTTTCATAAACGATACTGAATTTACCGCGGGTAGCAACAGGGACCAGCACCTCTAATCCATCTACATCTTTACATTTGAGGTAATTCATTTCGACGGTCGTCCATTCTTTACTTTTGCGTTTAAATATTCCTGTCGATGCAGTCGTCTGCCATTTTGCTGCAAACGTACCTAGAACAGTAAGCACGGTAC
>JASEVX010000156.1:336982-458341 GCA_031761405.1 Serripes groenlandicus | reverse complement strand
TTCTCGTTTATATGTATATACAATAAAATACCAGTTAGTTCTAGACTGTTCCTGTGTTGAAATTCATCAGCAAAGGGTAACAATTCAAATTATGATGTTTAACAAAAAACCAGTTACTGTTATATTCAGGTATGTAATTCAAAACGCCCCACTATAATACTCCAAAAGATATTAATGTATTATATTTTCCTGTCTCACTTGATTTATAACTTTAATTGGTAAAATATTGAATAATAAAACTAGGTCAATGGAATCCTTTACAGCTACACCGAAAAGGACAACCAACTAACAACATTAAGACCGTTTATCAATATTGATATTCCAAATCTAAAGTACTAAATGGACACAAGTTTAATGATAGGTCCAACTAACAACATGAGACCATTTATCACTATTGATATTCCAAATCTAAAGTACTAAATGGACACAAGTTAATGATAGGTCCAACTAACAACATTGAGACCATTTATCACTATTGATATTCCAAATCTAAAGTACTAAATGGACACAAGTTTAATGATAGGTCCAACTAACAACATTGAGACCATTTATCACTATTGATATTCCAAAAATAAAGTACTAAATGGACACGGGTTTGATTAAAGGTTTAACGGTATTTACTACTTAGTTTTACAAGTAGTTGTCTTATGTCTTCATTCAGGAATATTTGTTAAACACTGATTTCTACAGACACAGCTTAGTTCCTGTTCACTATTCTTTGAGTTGATTAATTGATTGCCTGTTGCATTGTTGTTGTGTTCTCGGTTTATGGAAGTATGGGTAGTAAATTTTGGTTGGCACACCAATGCAGTCAAACTAAATATAACATGTAAAATTTACCGGCAATTTTACAACATTTCGTCTTTCAGATTCTGTTTTGGAATATCCGTTCGCCATAGGTCTGTATTGGTCTACTGCAATATCGTATATAAATAAATAAAATAAGTATAGCATGCGTATTCATTCAATTTAATATGGGTTTTACTCAAAAGACTTCAAGTAGCTGATTTAAGAAGCTACTTATTTGCGACCATGTATACCAAATCACAATTATGAATGTGTATAAAATAAGACTATTACGAAACTTCTGAATTCTGTGATCTAGTTTTCAGCGTGACTTTTGATGATGCTTACAATATGACTATTGTTATTATATAAACGATATGAAAATAAATTGAATGTTCAAGGTTTTCACTTGTTGGAAAAGACATGGCTATAACAACACGTAAACTCTGCACTCACTTTCATTGCTATATAAACAGGCATCATCCTCAACAGCACCATACTCGTTTATGTCCAAAGTGCTCGTTTTATCGCTCAGACTTTGTATCATATTCTGTAATGAGAATAAAAAGAAATTACATTGTGTCCGGGAATGACAGACAGGCATACATGTAGAGACATAGTGATAGAGAGAAAGAAATGGGAAAAAAAGAGAGAAAGAGAGGGGAGAAAAAGAGAGAGAGAGAGAAAGAGTGGTTGAGAGAAAGAGAGGGGAGACAAAGGGAGGGAGATAGAGTGATAGAGAGAAAGAGAGTGGAGAAAAAGAGAGACAGAAAGAAAGAGAGGGGAGAAAAAGAGAGAGAAAAAGAGAGATAGATAGAAAGTGAGGAGAGAAAAAAAGAGAGAAAAAGAGAGATAGAGAGAAAGAGTGGGGAGACAAAGGGAGGGAGATAGAGTGATAGAGAGAAAGAGAGTGGAGAAAAAGAGAGACAGAAAGAAAAAGAGGGGAGAAAAAGAGAGAGAAAAAGAGAGATAGATAGAAAGAGAGGGGAGAAAAAAAGAGAGAAAAATAGAGATAGAGAGAAAGAGTGGGGAGAAAAAGAGAGATAGAGAGAAAGAGAGGGGAGAAAACGAGAGGGAGACAGAGTGATAGAGAGAAATGTAGTGGAGAAAAAGATAGATAGAAAGAAAGAGAGGGGAGAAAAAGAGAGAGAAAATGGAGATAGAGAGAAAGAGAGGGGAGAAAAAGAGAGCGAGCCAGAGTGATATAGAGAAGAAAAAGGGGAGAAAAAGAGAGACAGATATAGAGAGACAGAGAGGGGGAAGATAGAAAGGGGGAGAAAGAGAGAGAGAGATAGAGAGAAAGAGAGAGTGATAGAGGGAAAGAGAGGGAAGAAAAAGAGAGACAGAGATAGAGAGAAAGAAGAAAGAAAGCAACGAGAGATGAATGGCTGATGTAAGAGGGACAGCGCGCACATAATTAGTATGATAAGTATTCATCATACTTCGTATTGTAATTTCAAACGAACTGTTCCTGTCGCTTTGTCCTTCTTTATTATGAAGTCATAATAAGAGGTGAATTGAGATTGCCAGATGTAGTGTGTCCCAAACAGAAGGGCGTCAGACAAAGCTTCGTGAAGGTACGCATATTGATTCTGTAAAATAGAAAAGGTATGATTTTACATGGTCTTAAGTGTTCACCACCGGTCAAAATGGCCAACGTAAAATGTTGAACACTTAGAATGTCCAAACTAGAGTAACGTTATAACAAGTCGCCACTGTACACTCATATTTTGCCCGAATTGCCTTAATTTCTGACACTTTCTGCGGACAAGTAGGATGTGTGTATTAAATGCACCCTATTATAATTATTAATATTTGCTAGATTGCGCCTATAATCTCTAATGGCTCTGATTACGATAATCGGCGTTACTTGCAACAGAAATCTAAATGAATTGTATTTATCAAATGCTTGAAGTCCTAATTAAATCGTAGCGTATTCATCCGAGTATCTTACGACTTACACAAGGTAGGATCTGTTTAATTCACCGGCAGATAGTTACTCTATTTTCTAAACAAACAACTATTTATGATGCATTACTTATTATCCACATTGTCAATTGCACTTACATTATCTGATCTTTCTTATCTGTATTGAAAGACATCTTCGTCTGTGTGAGTTGGAATGTATATTTAGTTATTCCGAGATTAAATAGTGTTGGTACACACGGGTGATTCGTGGACCTCATTAAATATACAACGTAATCATACAAATATAGTTTTATGTGAGCCTTTTCTACACACTTAATGCATTAAGAGACACTAGCCTGCAACAGTGCTGTTTCGTGGTTTTTAAAAATGTGTGACCCTACATTGAGTATAAAAGTGACGTATTCAACTTACTCTAACAAACCGAGTGGTCAGTGAGTCCAAATCAGAAGCTGTAATTCGTTTTATTTTATTAGGCTAATACATGTACAATTTCGGGATTTCAGATGTTATTTTATAATTAACTTTCAATGAATGATCCATTAGCAAGGGGCATTTCGTTAACACGCATTGTCTTTCGGCTACCATGTCGTACTTTTCTTGTATACGTAGGAAAAAAACTTTCTGTTTGCGAAGACCATTAAGTTGTCTACTGATTTGCGAAGAAATCGGAAAGAGAAAACTAGTTGGCTTATGAACTGGTCACAATAATTTAATAACAGTGCTGCTTGAAACAATGTTAATTTGCAGCAGACGACTTTAAAATTATCTATGCAATTACATTGAATACCTGTATAAAGAAAAGTATAAAAACTAGTGGAAGTAATTGAACACGTTGTTTTGCAAAAGGAGAAATTGCACTTTATGAGCTATTTCTCTTTTAACTACACTGCTTTCCAAAAGTCTGCTGCTGTAAATGCGTTAAAATGAGTTAATTACAAGTAACCCGTCAAGCATTATTACTGCAAGTCGTATCGGCACCATTAATATATACAAGTTATTAAGGGTGTATTGCTACATATTGATAATTGGTTAGAGACGATTAAGACCAAGACTGTACTGCAGGTTGATCTTTTCCTACAATGATCGTAAATGTAGTTTATCGTAATACAATAAGGTTTTTGTGGAAATTGTATTAGTCAGCATATAGCAGGATAAGGGGTAATCAAACATCTTACACTTGTTTGGACCATTTTGATTCTCTGCTCTCTCAGCCTATCAACTACGACAAATGGTGTTACACTCTTGGTAAGTGTAGCCTGGTGATATAGGTTGTCTATGGCTATGAATGTTCCTGTCCTCCCGACTCCAGCACTGCAAAAAATATTCATTTTTCAACTGAACAATTCCTTGATATAGACTTCTTATGACGTCTCTGCAGCAGACGACTGTTAAACATTCAGGTGCTTATTCGGGCATACGCACGAACGACAATGCGTACAATTCATCCGAAAACGTAAATAAAATGCATTAAAAACTGAAGGCTGAGGGTACATCACGAAGCACAAATCTTCCTACGGAATAAGCCAAGTCACCACTACCGCACCTGTGCATATACTCGATTTTCATCCAGGTACGACTCTGTAAGTGAACCGAAATATGCACTACCTTAAATCTTCACATTTGCCTCACATTTGCCTCTGACGAATCTTGGTACAGAACTTTTGAAATCAATGTTGAAAAGGAACAGACTAAAACAATTCGTTTTCTTCCGGAAGGAGTGTAATAACGTACCTGCAGTGTACAACAATAGGTGAGTTTCTTTTATCCTCGTGTTTAAATACTTCCCGCCAGAACTGTATCAGAGACCACGTGCTGTCCGGGACGGATTTGTCTGGCCACGCCGTGTAATGGAATTGTTGAATGCGTCTAGGAGATGTATCATCCTGTTGTCATAATTATAGTTAGTTAAGTGTTTATCCACATACAACGCATCTGCAGTAAACGTTAACAAATAAAAAACCATCTAGACAGAAGCAATATGTACATGTAATTTAGTGCTGAAAACATTGTGACACAATAAAACATTACTCGTGAAACGTGTCGAGCGGATGATTATAACGAATTTACTATAGCTATCTGTTTTAAAATGATTAGAGAATAACTAAAGAAGCGGTCGGACAATATCCTATACAATGTTCAGCTTTCTGCTTAAAACAATGATTGAAAATTGTTGGATAAAGGAGTATTGTCTACCTGACAATACATTAATCAAACATGAACATGGAATGATGTAAATCACATAGAAATAATTAAGTATGGCTAAAGGAAGTGTATGAATCCCGTTATATCCTACTTGGTAAACGGTTCAACCTATCTTGAACCAATCAATGATTTCGGTGATTGTGTCCAGTCTATAACGCAGTCTATACTGTGGTATGCCTGTAGCACGTCTACTGATGACTGATTCCTTCACTGATCCAGTCACGAACTCAGTCCTGTATTTATTGCCTAAATAATAATGTGACCCGGTGCTATAGTTTTATTTGTTGACAATACACATGATCCTGGTTAGCAAGTACATGAATCCGGGTTGCAAGTTGTATGTCCAAGACAATAACTCTCTGACCAAAGTCCCAGTAATCATTTAATTACAGTGATATTCTCTCTTTTATTTCAACGATGTGAACAGCATGCAGAGCTGCGGAGAACTGACTAAATTATTATTTATTCTTTGGTATTTTTTACCCTCGCCATTCAGAATTAACTATTTGGCGAAACCAGGGACACTATATTACAATATAGTGACCCTGGCGAAACTGACTAAATTGTTGCGAGTTCGCCTTTCATAAATTATTATTTATTCTTTGGTATTTTTTACCCTCGCCATTCAGAATTAACTATTTGGCGAAACCAGGGACACTATATTGCAATATAGTGACCCTGGCGAAACTGACTAAATTGTTGCGAGTTCGCCTTTCATATACACAGTATCCAACTGCCGGACATGCGCAGTATACCATTTCCTAATGAGCCGTAACCTAATAATATCTTTGTTGTACGATTATCTAAACGCTTCTAAATAATATCAAACAATTCTATACAAAATAAACGAAGGTAGGCGACGAACGAACGTACTTATTGTTATGCAATGCAAATGAATTATTATATATTGTTTTCTCCTTGCGGAAGTTTGCGATTTACAAAACGAAAGTTGGGCCTAGACTAAATAATCAACAGAAATTCCGGAACGGATTGGCCTAAGTTCGTCACACTCGTTATGAACAAGGTCGCATTTTATTTCATTTATTTAAAATGTAGTGTGTCGCAGATGAACCAAATCAGTCTGAATACGGACAGCTGTTAACACGTAAGTATGCCGGTGATTATTGTATTCATCATCTATGCAAATACAAATATTCATATGAATAATCATCTCTAACATTTTCAAACATAATATATTCTGTCGCATTTGCAGTAGAAGATCTTTAAAAACAATGTGGAAAAAAAGAAATTGGTCAAAACCATTTCAACTGTATTAAATAGTAAAGATATTTTCAATATGTGTATCTAGACATTTTTAAAGTTGTCTTTTGCATTGATTGTTTGATTGGCGTTTAACGCCGTTTTTAACCATTTCTCAGTCATATCACGGCGGCCAGTTCATCTATCATGTGTTTCCTGGTTTTCCCACACCAGTACTCCACACAACACTAGCCCAAGCAACTGGCTGTCTTTTGAAAATTTGCTGCATGAGCAAATTAACTAAGAAACAGTGTTGTGCCGTACAGAGTGTACCCGAAAGAGCGGATGAATTTAGGTTAACACATAACACAGTATTATGTGTGTTACCATTACAGATATTACCCTAACAGGTTTAGGTCGAATGCAACACACTTAACTACTTGGTATGGTCACAATATAGAATCCAACCAATCGAATTTTGGATTAATAAAATATAATAAACAATATATTCTGCTTTGAACAACACTTTAAATGTAAATGTGAATGTTTATAATGTCACGTTTAATATATAATATGAAGGCGCTTCAGCTTGTTCAATTCATTCCTATGGTCCGATCTAAATTTACATACAAGGCCCGTGTAAATCAGGTTTATGCTTGTTAACGAAATACCGTGAATCAATACAAGACAGAACGGACACTATACAGTGTAACGTTTATGATATTATTAAATTATTAATTAAGCAAGAATCATATTGATGCAAGCCATGGATTCCGACTATGTGTGATGCCACGTTTGAATGATTGTGTATATTAATTTACTGAAACTATACAGGCATGCCGATAATGCACAATACTTTTCCGCTGTTGAAAGCGGCGTAAATAAAAAACAAACAAACAAGAAAACAGAACGTTCAGGCGAATGTACCGGAACTGCCTACGTGGCGTTACGCGTGGACGTACACTCTTTTAAAATCGTTCATTGGCTTTGTTTGTTGTAGACGACAGTTCAACCGAAATACTGTCGATATAATCGCCCGGATTCTGGGTCTTCTGGCAACAGTTCTGAGAAGTTCTCGCTTAAAGTAACTGCATGTCCACGTTACGCTGATTGTGCGTCAAGCGTGACCTTACTATATATATATATATATATATATATATATATATATATATATATGTGTGTGTGTGTGTGTGTGTGTGAGTGTGTGTGTGTGTGTGTGTGTGTGTGTGTGTGTGTGTGTGTGTGTGTGTGTGTGTGTATACAAGACTGTTCGAAATTGACATTGGTTTTCATGACGATTGTCAATAACAATGCGCGGTTAAATTTCAAGTGCCGGGCTTCATGTAACCAGTTGCTTGAGAAATGTATAAACCACACAAGGTGAACTTGACCATGAAAAGGTAAAATATATTGCTCTAATTTCATGTTCGATTCAGGCTTGTATAATCTGGAAAACTGGCTGTCAAAAGAGGTACATCTTTTATACTTAATTCATGAAATTATACAAAGTTTACAATGTGTATTAGCAAACGAACGACAGTACTGTCAATCATGCAAATACAGACTAAATAAATAATATACATACATAAGTATGCTATAGATATAAATATTTCCGGTTTCCTGGTCAAACTTATATTACTACATATTTGAAACGTTTCTATTCTGTGTAGTATATATGATAAGAAACTTAGAAATATTCAAACATTACATGCATTTACAAGTTTTCGTCAGCAGACTGTTATAAGCTAAAATCGGTGTTACTTGGTTAGTGTGTTTCCGAGCAGTTTTTGTCTTTGATGTGTTTTTTAGAATAATAATTAAGAACTATTGAACTGGTGGTCATGGAATGCTATTTCATCATTAAGGATTGCGCCCGTACGTGTGTACGTGAGCAAAACATCAATGACTAGTCGCTCTAACCTGTTTTATCTCCAATGTTCTAACGCTGTAATCTGGCAGTTTATCATCTTTAATCAACTCTATTGTTATTCGCCCAAAACACAGCGATCCTGATTCGGGCCAATATTGCATACACTTTGCCTGAAATATAATTGTTTCGTTTATCCATTCCCACATACAATCAATCCGCAGCAAACATATGATAAATCTCTATAGCCATATGTATTACAGCCATATGTATAATTATTGAATGTAATTAAAAGTTTGCTTTCTGAACAGTGAGGTTTAGAGAAAAGATACACCAATACCACAAACTACTAAATAAGTCAGCCTGCGCAATCGTGCAGTCCTATTTTGCTATAAACAATTTGCTACTCGTATATGATTACGTAGCAATTGTACTCATTAAATTCTTCAGAAAATATTACAAACAAAAGGTGATAATGCTAGTTCCATGGGCACATGGTTAAGTAATAAACACATAAAGTTACGAACCTTTTTACTACCGGCTTCTGTAAGATTAGTTAACATCACAATTTTAGTTGAATGTTGTTGCCATATCATTCGCCAGAAGTCATTAACCATAACAGCTATTGGACCTACATTGTAGAGATGAAAACATCTTCATCTAGCAGAATTATAAATACTCGCCCAACATTATATTTAAAAAGAAATTGATTGACCAAAACGCGATGTTACACTGGACCTGTAGAAATGCCGCACCAGACACAACCGACATTGTAATGTTTTACAGTGACATAGTGTCGGTTCCTCGTATCAAATGTCCCGGATACGAGTACCGTTAATATCGGGCTATGTGTTTGAGATTGTTATACACAACATGACACACGAGTACGTACCGATATTGTATTAAAAAGGAAATCGAGCATAATATATATTAATATATATATATATATATATGTATGCTGAAAGATTGTTTCGCATTTGATGTAAAAGAAATAGGTTTCAACTAAACTAAAGCTATACTCGATGGCGACTAATGTATTTCCGACATTATAAACATATTACTAATAATTGTAATTTATCAAGAAAACGCTGTGGTATAATTAAAATATTGTTGAAAGTAGGCGCAAAAAAACACAATTTAAGCAGCGATGCAGTGGTAAGATATGACTCGTACCAAAGATTCCGGGTTCGAATCTCCTGATGAGTGATTTCTATTTATGCGATATTTCCTTAAAAACGGCGTAATTACTTATTAGGTCTCCAGAAAGCAAATTGCTGATTTACACTTTTCCTCACGATGACACTTCTGCAGCAGATGACTTTTGAATACATGTATATTTTGACAATAGGAGAAATTTCTCATAATCATAAAATTCTTCTTTTGTTACAAGGATGTTTCAACTGTTTTCAATAATAATACGAAAAGTGTCAGCACTCTAGATATCAGTGTTAATGTAACTTGTCTAGTGTAGGCGGGAATAAGTTTAACGCCAATAGTGGATCCTACAGAACATGTCTGACTAAGAGTGTAACGCCAATAGTGGTGCCTACAGAACAACATGTCTGACTAAGAGTATGTAACGCCAATAGTTGGACGTACATAACATGTCTGACTAAGAGTATAACGCCAATAGTGGGGCCTACAGAAGATGATTTACTAAGAGTGTAACGCCAATAGTGGGTTCTACAGAACATGTCTGACTAAGAGTGTAACGCCAATAATGGGGCCTACAGAAGATGATTGACTAAGAGTGTAACGCCAATAGTGGGGCCTACAGAACATGTATGACTAAGAATGTAACGCCAATAGTGGGGCCTACAGAACATGTCTGACTAAGAGTGTAACGCCAATAGTGGGGCCTGCAGAATATGTCTGACTAAGGTAGTGGGGCCTGCAGAACATGTCTGACTAAGAGTGTAACGCCAATAGTGGGGCCTACAGGACATGTCTGACTAAGAATATGTAACGCCAATAGTGAAGCCTATAGAACATGTCTGACTAAGAGTGTAACGCCAATAGTTGGGCCTGCAGAACATGACTGACTAAGAGTGTAACGCCAATAGTGGGGCCTACAGAACATGTCTGAATAAGAGTGTAACGCCAATAGTGGGGCCTACAGATCATGTCTGACTAAGAGTATATCACGCCAATAGTGGGGCCTGCAGAACATGTCTGACTAAGAGTGTAACGCCAATAGTGGGGCTTAGAGAACATGTCTGACTAAGAGTGTAACGCCAATAGTGGGGCCTACAGAACATGTCTGACTAAGAGAGTAACGTCAATAGTGGGGCCTACAGAACATGTCTGACTAAGAGTGTAACGCCAATAGTGGGGCCTACCGAACATGTCTGACTAAGAGTATGTAACGCCAATAGTGGGGCCTGCAAAACATGTCTGACTAAGAGTGTAACGCAGATAGATGGGCCTACAGAACATGTCTGACTAAGAATGTAACGCATATAGTGGGGCCTACAGAACATGTCTGACAAAGAGTGTAACGCCAATAGTTGGGCCTACATAAGTTGTCTGACTAAAAGTGTAACGCCAATAGTGATGCCTACAGAACATGTCTGACTAAGAGCATGTAACGCCAATAGTGGGGCCTACAGAAATGTCTGACTAAGAGTTTAACGCCAATAGTGGGGCCTACATAACATGTCGGACTGAGAGTGTAACGCCAATAGTGGGGCCTGCAGTACATTTCTGACAAAGAGTATGTAACGCCAATAGTGGGGCCTACAGAACATGTCTGACTAAGAGTGTAACGCCAATAGTTGGGCCTGGAGAACATGTCTGACTAAGAGTATGTAACGCCTATAGTGGGGCCTACAGAACATGTCTGACTAAAAGTGTAACGCCAAAAGTGGGGCCTACAGAACATGTCTGACTAAGAGTATGTAACGCCAATAGGGGGGGGGGGGGCCTGCAGAACATGTCTGACTAAGAGTGTAACGCCAATAGTGGGGTCTATATAACATGTCTGACTAAGAGTGTAACGCCAATAGTGGGGCCTACAGAACATGTCTGACTAAGGGTATGTAACGCCAATAGTGGGGCCTACAGAACATGTCTGACTAAGAGTATGTAACGCCAATAGTGGGCCTTACAGAACATGTCTGACTAAGAGTGTAACGCCAATAGTGGGGCCTACAGAAGATGTCTGACTAAGAGTGTAACGCCAATAGTATGGCCTACATAACATGTCTGACTAAGAGTATGTAACGCCAATAGTGGGGCCTACAGAACATGTCCGACTAAGAGCGTAGCGCCAATAATGGGTCTACATAAGATGTCTGACTAAGAGCATGTAACGCCAATAGTGGGGCCTACAGAACATGTCTGATTAAGAGTGTCATACTTTATCCAAAATGAAGCGGTACAAACCTTGTGACGCAATGAACTTCCTAGGTACATCATACCCCTATAAGAGACAAGAATAATTGATAAATGTCAGTTTAATTTCCCACCAAAACGTTTTAATGTATAGAATATAAACTTATCTGTTCATGTTCATATGCTTTTGTTGTTGTTATATTATATTTCAGTTGTCAATTTTATTTCTAACATAGTATACATATTGATAAGTTAGAAAGAGATTTGATATTATTTTACCTACACACGTAGTAAATTTCTAACCCATGTACCATATTTGATTGAGGAGTGATTCAAATTCCTTTATTGTGACCCTTTTTTAATTAATGATACGAACAGAGACTCTATCAAGTGATGCCTAGATGTGTTTCCAATCCTATGTGGTAAAGGGTAAAGTATATAACTTACATCTATATAACTTGCGTTGATAAATTCGCACTCGTCCTTTCTCTCGATCTTTAAATGAACTCTGCTATGGTCATCTTAGAAAAAGAATAATATACAGTATAAACATCTTAGAGCATATCATATGTTTTAAATGAACTGTCTGTCAATTGTTAACGTTTTCCTCAATGTTTAAGACATTATTTGCCAAAGGATACCATTTCATTGCTTAACGTGATTATAAAATGAATTTGCTGACAATTTAGACCATTCATATTATACATCTCCATGTTTCAAGAAGCACGTGTGTCATAATGTTACCAATATTTTGTAATGATTTCAATGCTTTTATGGATTACATTTTCGAGGTTAATCCCGCTATCCAAAATATAAAGACGCATTGTATCGTGTTTGCAGCAGCCTTTGTTTAAAGTGTGACAAAAGAAAAAATACTTTTCACGATATGAGCTATTCCCTATTTTTGACTAATTGTTTTTAAAGTCGTCTGCTATAGATTTGATGTATGTATACAAATAGTTCAGTTGATGTTACATTATACATCCTATGCATAACTCTTTTAACAAACTCTCGATAAATCATGGACGTTGATATCGATTGCAGTAATTTAAGTGGAAACGAAATAACACTCACACGGACACATATCCGTGTAGCGGATCTTCTCTTTGTTCGCAAGGGCATCCTGGCGGGGGAACAAATCCGGTCCGTCTTTTAATTTCTGAAAAAAAAACGAACATCAGCTGGATGTCTTAATTTTCAGAGCCTTATCTGAACCTGCATTTGTAGCATGTAGAGTACCTTTAAAAACATTGTGGCAAAAGAAATAAATACTTCTAATGGTCATATTTTGCCTGTTTTCAGTCTATATGTTTCTTTTTAAAAGTTTCAAAGTGTTGTTTAACCGTTCTCAGTTACAGACGCATGTTGACGCACTTGCAGCAGAGTGCTTGTGGAAACATTTTGGCAGAAGTCGAAATTACTCAGATGTATGACTTAACCCCTATTCAATGATTATACTTTTGTGTGTGATATATTTCCTGTTTTCCTGTAGTCTGATGCATAGTTATGTTATGTGGGAAAAGGGGTTAATAGTAAAATGACGACACGTGATAGAGATTGCATCCCCATAGCCTCACAAGTGACTTTTCGTGAATTATACTTAACTTAATGTTGTGCACATATCTATTTGAAAATGTCGTTTATAAGTATTTTATTTAAGGACAATGATGCGGGGTAAAATCCGTGAGATAACATTCACTGTAATCACATATGCTCGTAGATAGACTAATCAAACGTTATCAATTAGCTGTAATCATCCACCATTTCTAGAATATGAGGTAACTAATCTGCGCCTTCAATATCTGCGAATTTGGGAAATAAACGATTTTTCTAGTCGACAACTCAATCAAACGTTGAATAGGAGATGAATCGTTGATGTCTCAACACTAACATACAATCCAGTTTCAAGGAGATTCAGACAATTATCTTTCATCTGGTTTGTTAATGACAAGTCGTCATGGGTATTAACTAAGTATAACATGTCCTATAACAGTGTGCCAGGTGAGAACCTTTCCTCACTTACAACTACAGCAGATGTCATTAAAAGCATACACCAATAGAGTATATATATATATATAATATCATCGTGAGCAATTTCTCTTTATTCAGAAATGTGTTTAATGTCTGGTGCTTATACGTCAAAATGGGTCTGCAATTGGGAAAGGTCAATTGAATATCGAGCAATGTTACCATTGGCCGTTCTGGTGTGACAATAGTCATGTGCTGCCTTGTAAGACATTATGTTTGTTTAAAACATCAAACAAATCTGAAGTTTATACCATACCTTGAGGTACGACGGTCATGGTGGGGTGCCCTTGGGCGGGGCTCATATTCTAGCCTTGTACTGGTTTGTTTACCCAGCGATCATGAATAAGTGAACTGTCGCCGTGATATAACTGACATAATGTTGAAAGCGGTGTAAAACCCCCCAAAAAAAACTAGAATGCAGTGCTCTGCGGAGCACGTGTGTCACCTGTACCTGCTCATTGAAAGTGTGACGAAAAAGTGTGACGGTCAGACACACGCCGGACAAAAAAAGTAACCCCTAAGTGCCCACCATGCTACGCAGGGTAAGGTGAAGTTGGTGTCTAGTGTCTAGTATCTAGTATCGTTTATCATAAACGATACTGGCAACCAGAATCTAGTATCGTTTAACACTAAACGACACTGGCAACCAGACACTAGTGTCGTTTAAGGATCTAGATATATACTTTTCAATTTCAGACTCCAGTGTCGTTTAACACTAAACGACACTGGCAACCAGACACTAGTATCGTTTAAGGAACTGGATATATAATTAAGTGTGTGAAGTTGGCAGAGCATTAGACGTTAGACATAAGACATTCATTTTTTGTTATTCGAATGTCTAATTAAACATTAGACATTCGATTAGACATTCGCTAATTTTGATTATCGAATGTCTAATTAGACATTAGACATTCGATTAGACATTCGCAAATTACAAGATCTATAAACCAAATTCGTCGGAGGTCATTGTACATTCAAAAAACGAATGTCTAATTGGTCAGTTAGACATTAGACATTCGATTAGACATTCGCAAATTAAGGGATATAGGTACCAAATTAGTCGGAGGTCATTATACATGCAAAAAACGAATAGCTTATTGGTCAAATTAATAACTTGAACAAATTGATAACTCGAACATATCGATATCTCGAACATACCGATAACTCGAACACATCGATATCTCGAATACATTGATAAAACGAATGTTTTTAACTTGAACATATTGACAACTCGAAGATATAGATATCTCGAACCTTTCGATATCTCGAACTTTTCGATATCTCGAACTTTACGATATCTCGAACCTTTCGATATCTCGATTTTTTCGATATCTCGAACTTTATATATCTCGAACTTTTCGATATCGATATGTTCGAGATATCGAACGGTTCGAGATATCGTATTGTTCCAGATATCGAAAAGTTCGAGATATCGAAAAGATCGAGATATCGAAAAGTTCGAGATATCGAAAGGTTCGAGATATCGATATGTTCGAGTTGTCAATAGGTTCAAGTTAAAAACATATTTTCTTTCAATGTATTCGAGATATCGATGTGTTCGAGTTATCGGTATGTTCGAGATAGGAACTAGATATATAATTTTCAATTGTCTGACTCCAGTGTCGTTTAACACTAAACGACACTGGCAACCAGACACAAGTATCGTTTAAGGAACTAGATATAATTAATAAATTTTCAGACTCCAGTGTCGTTTAACGCTAAACGACACTGGCAACCAGACACTAGTATCGTTTAAGGAACCGGAACAAATAATTTTCAACTTTCAGATTCCAGTGTCGTTTAACACTAAACGACACTGGCAACCAGACACTAGTATCGTTTAAGGAACTCGATAAATAATTAATCAACTTTCAGATTCCAGTGTCGTTTAACACTAAACGACACTGGCAACCAGACACTTGTATCGTTTAAGGATCTAGATATATTATTAATAAATTGACAGTGTCGTTTAGTGTTAAACGACACTGGAGTCTGAAAAATGAAAATTATATATCCAGTTCCTTAAACGATACTAGTGTCTGGTTGCTAGTGTCGTTTAGTGTTAAAACGACACTGGAGTCTGAAAGATGATTAATTATATATCCAGTTCCTTAGACGATACTAGTGTCTGGTTGCCAGTGTCGTTTAGCCTTAAACGACACTGGAGTCTGAAAGTTGATTCTGGAAACTATGTTGAAGAAATTAAAGTTAGATATGTAGTTCCTTAAATGACACTATTGTCTAGTTGCCAGTGTCGTTTAGTGTTAGACATTGGACATTGAAACCTAAATATTGTCCGAGCTATACCACTCACCGTCAGCGCGGGTAGACTGCGCGACCTGCCTCATAGCATATGCGGCCATGGCTCACATTTCCCCTTCTAGCAGCGGAGTTCTAGCGTAAAACGAGGCTCAGCATTTCGCCGTCAACGCGGGTAGACTGCGGGACCTGCCGTTTAGCATATGCGGCCCCGGCTCACATTTCCCCTACTAGCAGCGGAGTGCTGACGTAAAACAAGGCTCATGACTTCGCCGTAAGCGCGGGTAGATTGCGGTACCTACCTTATAGCATATGCTCACATTTCCCCGACTATCAGCAGAGTGCTCCCCGTAAAACACGCAGCAGACTCGGGTAGAATGAATGAATGAATGTATATTGTTTTATGGCGCATCGACAGCTAAGGTCATTTAGCGCCCAAGACTTGGGTAGAAATCTGCCTCAACGCCGTTGTTTCACTTCCGTGAGAAAGAGAAAAGTGTTCCACTCGATTGTCAATTTTTGTTTTTGTTCCATTCCCGTGACAAGGGCCTGTAGGCCCAAGTGCACCCGTAATACACGTGGCAGACTCGGGTAGAAATCCGCCTTAAGGCCGCTCTTCCACACCCGTGAGAAAAAGAAAAGTGTTCCACTCCATTGTGAATGTATTTTTGTTCCACTCCCGTGGCAAAGGCCTGTTGGCCCGAGTACTCCCCGTAATACACGCAGCTGACTCGGGTAGAAATCCGGCTTAACGCCGTTGTTTCACTCCTGTCATATTTGAATGACCAATGTCTACTGCCACGACATTCAATTTCTGAAAGTCCAATGTCCAATGTCGTGCAAGTACGACATTCATTTCTGAATGTCCAATGTCCAATGTTCAATATCGTGCCACCACGACATTCATTTCTAAATGTCCAATGTCCAATGTTCAATATCGTGCCACCACGACATTCATTTCTTGAATGTCCAATGTCGTGCCAGCACGACATTCAACTTTTGAATGTTCATTTCCCCTACTAGCAGCCGAGTGCTCGCCTAAATCAAGGCTCAGCACTTCGCCGTAAGCGCGGGTAGACTGTGGTACCTGCCGTATAGCAAATGCGGCACCGGCTTAAATTTCCCCTACTAGCAGCGGAGTGCTAGCGTAAAACAAGGCTCAGGACTTCGCCGTAAGCGCGGGTAGACTGTTGACCAGCCATATAGCACATACGGCCTCGGCTCACATTTCCCCTACCAGCGGCGGAGTGCTAGCGCGAAACAAGGCCAGCACTTCGCCGGCAGCGCGGGTAGACTGCGGGACCTGCCGTATAGCGTATGCGGCCCCGGCTCTCATTTCCCCTACTAGCAGCCGAGTTCTCGCGTAAAACAAGTCTCAGTACTTCGAGGTAAGCGCGGGTAGACTGCGGGACCTGCCGTATAGCATATGCGGCTCCGGCGCACATTTCCCTACTAGCAGCGGAGTGATAGCGTAAAACAAGGCTCAGCACTTCGTCGTAAGCGCGAGTAGACTGCGGGACCTACCGTATAGCGTATGCAGCCCCGGCTCACGTTTCCCCGGCTAGCAGCGGAATGCTCCGCGTAATACACTCGGCAGACTCAGGCAGCAATCCGCCTTAAACGGCACTAGTGTCTGGTTGCCAGTGTCGTTTAGTGTTAAACGACACTGGAGTCAGAAAATTGAAAATTATATATCTAGTTCCTTAAACGATACTAGTGTCTGGTTGCCAGTGTCGTTTAAGTGTCCTTTAGTGTTAAACGACACTGGAGTCTGAAATTGAAAATTATATATCTAGTTCCTTAAACGATACTAGTGTCTGGTTGCCAGTGTCGTTTAGTGTTAAACGACACTGGAGTCAGACAATTGAAAATTATATATCTAGTTCCTATCTCGA
The DNA here is from genome assembly GCA_031761405.1 of Serripes groenlandicus. Classification (NCBI taxonomy): domain Eukaryota; kingdom Metazoa; phylum Mollusca; class Bivalvia; order Cardiida; family Cardiidae; genus Serripes; species Serripes groenlandicus. Next base: position 440,842 of record JASEVX010000156.1, on the reverse strand, counting down.
ACATACCGATAACTCGAACACATCGATATCTCGAAAACATTGAAAAAAAATATGTTTTTAACTTGAACATATTGACAACTCGAACATATCGATATCTCGAACCTTTCGATATCTCGAACTTTTCGATATCTCGATCTTTTCGATATCTGGAACAATACGATATCTCGAACATTTCGATATCGCGAACTTTTCGATATCTCGAACTTTTCTCGAACATTTCCGATATGACGAACTTTTCGATATCTCGAACTTTTCGATTTGTCGAACCTATCGATATCTCGAACCTTTGGATATCTCGAACCTTTCGATATCTCGAACTTTTCGATATCTCCAACGATATCTCGCACTTTTCGAGATCTCCAACGATATCTCGAACTTTTCGATATCTCGAACATATCGATATCTCGAAAATTTCAACATCTCGAACATATCGATATCGAAAAGTTCGAGATATATAAAGTTCGAGATATCGAAAAAAAAAAATCGAGATATCGAAAAGTTAGAGATATCGAAAGGTTCGAGATATCTATATCTTCGAGTTGTCAATATGTTCAAGTTAAAAACATTCGTTTTATCAATGTATTCGAGATATCGATGTGTTCGAGTTATCGGTATGTTCGAGATATCGATATGTTCGAGTTATCAATATGTTCAAGTTATTAATTTGACCAATAAGCCATTCGTTTTTTGCATGTATAATGACCTCCGACTAATTTGGTACCTAAATCCCTTTATTTGCGAATGTCTAATCGAATGTCTAATGTCTAACTGACCAATTAGACATTCGTTTTTTGAATGTACAATGACCTCCGACGAATTTGGTTTATAGATCTTGTAATTTGCGAATGTCTAATCGAATGTCTAATGTCTAATTAGACATTCGATAATCAAAATTAGCGAATGTCTAATCGAATGTCTAATGTTTAATTAGACATTCGAATAACAAAAAATGAATGTCTTATGTCTAACGTCTAATGCTCTGCCAACTTCACACACTTAATTATATATCCAGTTCCTTAAACGACACTAGTGTCTGGTTGCCAGTGTCGTTTAGTGTTAAACGACACTGGAGTCTGAAAGTTTATTAATTATATATCTAGTTCCTTAAACGACACTAGTGTCTAGTTGCCAGTATCGTTTATGATAAACGATACTAGATTATGGTTGCCAGTATCGTTTATGATAAACGATACTAGATACTAGACACTAGACACCAACTTCACCTTACCGCTACGCAGGGTGACACAACAAAACCATACCTTGAACTCTGCAGCAAAACAATCGTTTTCATTTTTATTTTTCGTCCAAATATAGTCCCATAATTGGTGGACAGCAATTCCAGGAGTGGTACTTGTAAAAGCATAGTATTCATTTTCATTGCTTCCTACAGCTGGAGCACATGGTATGTCTAAATGAAAACAATAAACATAATTATATATCTATTTAACTCTTTCTGCGCCAAAGGCAATATTGAGCTTTTTGTTTGGCTGTGAGTTATAAAAATATTCCAAAAATCCTATAACATGAAAAAAGAGTCGTCCGAGTTTGAACATGGAAGAGTCTACTTTAAACAATTCGGCGCTGAAAGGTTAATATGAGTTGCTTTAGGCAAAATAACGTCTCGTTAAACATTCCAATATTGAAAACTGAAGTTGACCGTCGCATACGATGCACGACGAATAGAGTTCCTAAAATATTGAAACATGCCGTGTATGTGATAACAACATATCGTGGTCTTAATACCAAGCAATTATATCTACATATCGTTGCAAGACGTTGCTACAACCAATATGCATGAAGGCATCAATATATTCTTATATGTATGGTACCAACATGATGTTACATGATGTCATCACTATGATATCACTATCCATGATGTCAACACAATGTGCAACTTCACAAATCCGTCAATGTATCATTGACATACTGATAAATAAATACAATAATAAAATACTTGTTGAACATTGATTTGGCCTCGGTTCACTGAGAGTGGGTTTGTCGTGCGCTTCAGTGTTGGCGTAGAGTGCGAAATGGGGTTTAGGGAGATGTTGCTCTTGCATACTGTTTGGGCTTCTGTAAGATAAAGGATCCTTTCTAGCATGTGTCTGTCAAAGGTATATATTAACAATATGTGACAGTTCAGTAGGAAATATTTTCTGCTGTGCTTGCACAAATGACAAGGAGTGTGCAACATCAGTTATCGTATTCCTATACACTTATAAAATTGTTTTATTCGTATCCTAACTTCTATGTGTTAGTTCATATATTTCAGCCTATTTGAAATTGTGTTAAAAGCACTTTGGAATTTGTTAATCGTGTTGATATTCCATTTAATTACATTAAGTTAGAATTTTCCAATATGCATGTCCATTCCGTTTTAGTTGCCATTGAATTAGTTATTTTATGTATCAAATTAGCTAAATTAACTATTTTGTGTAATTGCAGATGTTTCCTGACACATATGCAGCAAAAAACTTAAAAGTGAAGAGCAATTCATCCTATTGCAACAACTTGTTTAACAGCATTAAATTATTATCGTTTAATTGATATAGATTGTCCATAGGTTTTCAGGAATATATAACACTGTTGCCTAGTCGTTTACTGCTGATTTTATTTGTGTTGGAAAAAGTTAAGCAAAAGCAAGTAGTGACGACACTTGCAAGACTCACGCTTTTGATGATAAATGTCCTAAATATTGCAGAACATGAATGGAATGTATTGATATCATGTTTTGGTGAAACCATATTTTTGTTGTAATCGTTAAGTAGTCATTTTATTTATTTAACAGCAATAACTATCATCAGTATACAGCCCTGGTTAACTTCGTATCCATGTTTGGTTTCACCCTGTCCAACATACAACAAATATGCAGCAACGTTTTGAAAACATCCATGCAAAACTATGGAAAATTTATATAAATGACGGCTTAATTAATGAAATGATTAAAGTAGTTTTGCAAAAGGATGAATAGAAAATTACGAAAACTTTCTCCCTTGCATATTCGTTTAAGAGTCATCTGGAGCAGAAGAATGAGTTTTTATGTAGACATTGGTTAATTATTACCTTCGCCTTTTGTACCACACAACTGCAACTGCAACTATGACAGCGATCACAATAAGACATGCAACAGCACCAATTATTCCAGCAGTAGGAGGGTCACTTTCCTCTTCGCTTATGAGCCTTTCTGAATAGCAGATTACAGAAATTTTAAAAAGGATGATTCGATTTTTGGATGCCATTTGTAAATTTGACAATACTCTTAAAGAAGATATGTCAGCTTAGGTCCTAAATGTTTACATACGGTTAAGACACCATGCGAATATAACACAGATTGTTGAAGGTCTAGATATATACTAAGACATTTCTTTCTCCGAATGTTAATCACTTTGAATATGTATTACAACCGAATATCAGAATAAAAATGCAATCCATTTCATCTATCACTAAAAGAAAGAGAATAGTGATCAGATCATGTTCATTGATTAGTTATATTGTTAAATTTGTAGTTGAATATTTAACTGTCTATACTCAATTTTCACAAAGTTGTATTGTATTGTATTGGGAACCCGCTCTGCCTGTGTAAATATTTCAACTATTCCTAAATAATTTAAAACGAGACTAAGGTTGTCATTCAGAAACGTGTATTTCAACTTTCTTTTCACATATTATCTTCTGTTTCTTATATCAAAATAATAAAACAGTGGCAACCTATTTATACCACACCAACATATGGTTAACGAATATGGGGGCCACGTTACATGAAAACAGACCATCGGGACATCGTGATCATCGAAGTCTTTAAGTCTAATCAGTACCTTCTTTATTCGTCAACTAAGAGAAGAAACACAAACCAAAGATGCATTCGTTATGCGATTGTCATTGCGAATCATTTCAAAACCTCCGAAGGAAGGTTTTCGCGTGCCGTAGCTGATAGCATGCAGTGGGTTTCTTAGTCTGACAGAAACCTCACTTATGTTAAAGTAACAATCAGCAGGATGTCAATCAAAGGACAATGATTGATGATTTATGTTATTATATCATTCTGACTTGTTGTGCATATGAATTACTACTTACACTAATTCAATATGTCAAACCAAAACCGTTAAAGCATGTTGCTCTTTTTGCAACTACTCGTATTTGTCAAGCTAAACTTTTCCACACTATTTTCTATTTGAATGTCAGATACTGTTAGTATCTCAATGAATTGTAAACCTAATGTACCAACATGTTATCAGAGCAAAGTTTACAATGAGTTGATTGCTGTGCCTAAATATAAGTGATAAAATATTTCGAAATACAATACCTGTACACGTTGTCCCATGAAAGCCTTCCGAACATCGTGCACACGAACCCTTCATAAAGTGACATATTTCATTTCCATAACACTGACCACAGCTCGATTTACACTCAAAACCGTAGTACCCCGAACCACATTCTAAAAAAGTAATATAGAAAATATAGAGACTGATAAAATAGAAGAGAGAGAGAGAGAAGAGAGATAAAGAGAGAGAAGAGAGGAAAACAGATAGAGAGAGAGAACAGACCGACAGACAGACACAGAGAGTCATACATACATAAAGAGAGACAGACAGATATGAGAGACAGAGACAGATAGACAGAAACAGAAACTAAGACAGACAGAGAGAGAGAGAGACAGACAGAGAGAGAGACAGACAGACATATGGACAGACAGCTATACATACATACAGAGAGAGACATACAGACATACGGAGAAAGACAGAGACATAGACAGAGAGAAAGAAAGAGACAGATATAAAGAAAGAGGCAGGCATAGAGATAGACAGGCAGACAGACGGACAGAGAGAGAGAAACAGAATTTCATTCGAGTAAGTTTGCAAAATATATGTAAGGATTTATCAAAACGTTAAAATTGTTAACCCATTTTTTTTAATTTGCGAACACTTTTGACTAAAACCGGATTATGCGGATGTCCATGTAAACATAGACGAACAGTGAGCATGATTAATCACTGGATCGTTATTCATTAAAATATCTTATTCCATGTAGAAAAAAAAAATGTGCAACGTCTTGCGATTTAGAGCCTGATTGCATATGCAAACAATGAGGACCCAGGACAGATTATGTGTATACATGTAGTCTGCTGGCCTTCTCTGATCATCATACTTAGAAGAGAAATATATGTAAGACTGAAACAAAAAGTGTAGCCCTACGGTTTCACTTTCATAACACACTCCGTAACGTTTATGCAACAAAAAACAGACCTGTTTTACAAAGTTTATCTGTGTTGTTATATCCATCATTACATCCACCACATAGACCACTTGCTCGATCGCATGCTGCACTGTGTCTACAGTTTCCACATTCTTTAGTGCAATTATATCCGTATGTATGGTTTAAGCATGCTGTTTGTGAAAGATACAATTTCAAGGGTTAACACAACATAGAATGTTTGCTTTGAACATAGGTGAACTAGAATGTGTATATATTCGCGTTAAAATGTTGTTCTCGTCAAAGTTTTATCACAATATTCCGAGTCAAATCAGAGACAATCTGAATGAACCGCTCATGGATTGATTGGTGTTTTATGCTGCTTTCAACGACGTTTCAGTTATATCACGGCGTTTTCTGTGTAAGTTACAAGTACTACTGGTCCATTTATCCTGACACAAGCGATTCAGTCGTATTGCCACCCGAAAACCAAGAGCGCCAAGGAGGGCAGCAGTTACTACCATTGTTTAAGTCGTTGATATGACCTGACCGGGGAGATCTATCCTTCCCGCACCGGAGGCGTACGTTATACCACTACAACACCGAGGTTGGCAAATAAACCGATAAACATTGCCCATTATAGGATATAAATGTTTAAAGTACAAGTTGAAATTAATACACAATATATACCACTAGTAATATAAAAGAATAAGCTGACACACAATTGAACATTGTTACAAATTGAAGGATCTTACTTACATGTATTACACAGTTTGTTTGTTACATAATAACCCTTTGCACAGTCAGTACACAATCCTGTTTCAAAGTTGCAAGTTTCATTATGTCGGCAGGCACCACATATATTGGCACATTTCCGGCCATACATGCCGGCTTTGCAAGCTGTGTAAGAACAAATGTTCGTGAGTGTTACATGTCAGTTTATGTTAAATCAATATCGTGAATGAGGAATCACGAGGTTACGAGGCAAAAATTGTTATTAAACACGTACCGTTGAACAGTGAACAAATAGATATTGTATAAGAATGATTGGGTCATGCTTACTTATTTGTGCGCGTAATTGGTATGTCTCTTGTCCTCTATGTACTAGGAAACATGCCAACTACATGAGTGACTCAGTGCTGAATACTTATGTTGATGTATGTGTGTATCAGGTGGAACAGTGAAATGTACTACATGAGTGACTCAGTGCTGTATACTTATGTTGATGTATGTGTGTATCAGGTGGAACAGTGAAATGTACTACATGAGTGACTCAGTGCTGTATACTTATGTTGATGTATGTGTGTATCAGGTGGAACAGTGAAATGTACTACATGACTGACTCAGTGCTGTATACTTATGTTGATGTATGTGTTTATCAGGTGGAACAGTGAAACGTACTCACTGTGTTAATATCTTCTTTTCTTAACAGTGTTTTTTTTCCCGATATTATACTTTGTTATATATGCTTGTTTTGTTATGTATGTTATATACACATGTCACTATAATACAATATGTATTTACTTACTCGCTTACTTACTTACTTATATATCAAGGTAAATGATGTTCATATTTCCTCAGGAATACTTTCAATGTATAATCATACTAAGAACTATGTTAGCAATCAGACCTTTACTCTTTCCCCTTTTGCAGAGACGACTTTTGAAAACATTGTCACTAACGAAGGAATTGCTCGTCATGTTGTCTTTTGCCACATTGATTTTAGCTTTTTTCTATCAGTGTACTTTTATTTAAAAAATTATGAAAAGATTGTGATGTATTTTTTAATGCATTTCTACTATTTTCATTTAAGCTTGTGAATTCATTGGAAAAATGTATGCAACATTATATACAATGTGTTGTCTAGATGCATAAAGATCTATTAGAACTCTGATTGTTGGCTATAAAATCGTCAAATGTTAATTAGTATAACTCAAGTTAAAGTTATATTTGCCCACCCAATATACGTGACACAGCTTTTCCAAATTGTTGTCTAAACTTTCTTAAATTCACCTACTGAAAATTGTAGAAAATGTTAAGGTTACTGTATATACTGTATAGGAGTGGATGATGACTTATCGGCAATTTCATTTTCCCAAACATTCAATTAGATGTACATTGGTCATTTCAAACAAAACTATAACACGACGAAAAATGAATTATTTGTTATAACACATATATATGCAAAGCATATTTTCAAGCGTTGACGTTTGCTATCTACCTTCATTCTATGCATTACAACATCGTAAGTACGCATACTTACGTGTTTTACATGTCCGATCAGTCTCTTTATACCCGTCCATACATTCTGAACATTGCCCGTCAACAGTTTTGCAAATTTCATTATCTCTACATTTACCGCATGTTTCTGTACAGTTTTTACCATAGGTAACTTCATTGCAGGCTGAAATATGTTGAAACAAATATATATTCCATATACATAATAGCGTGTGTCGTTAAAGATACATGCTTGCCTTAATAAACCGTTTACCCATGCAAATGAACTACTGTGCTTGTTTTCATTGTCGTTAAAGATACATGCTTGCCTTCATAAACCGTTTATACATGTGACATTTTCTATGCTAAACCATTATCCTGCAAATGAAATACTATGCTTGTTTTCGTTCTTGAATTCAAGGAATGTTGCCGAAGTTATGCAATCAAGGTGTGCATAATGTTTGAAAGGCATGCATGTTTCCAATAAAGACGTAAGATAGCCTAGACTTGAGTCCAAAATATCCTTGTTTCATTTAACAGTAACCATAGTTACAATACCATGGAAGATAACTATGTCAAATAGAACAATAAACAAATACATATTTTATGGCGAGGAAAATCATTATTAGTTAGTGAGCAAATGATTTACATTTAATTAATTTAAGCTTATTTGTTTTACATCGATTGTGTAACAAGATTTCAGCCTATATCAATCATAAAAGTTCAAGCATAAATAAAAACAATGTGTCTACCTATGTTGTACACATATTGCTCCACTAACTACACTGCATATATATGGCAACAACTGACCTTTACATATCCTGACCTGTACTGTTCCGATTATACACACCCCATGTTCAATCATTCTTACAGCAGTAACAAAAAGCGCGAAAGCTTTTCATTCGGAAATGCTTATTGAGGAAATAATGCTCCAAACTGCTATTTCTTTATAGAAGTATATCTTAGTTCATGTCTAGAGGGTGTTAAATAAACCACCCATTTACGTGCTACATGTATGTGGCTGTGTTTACCCACCTGTTAGGCAGTGACTGTCTGTATATTTATAACCATCAGCACATTCCTCACAGACTCCTGTCACTTTATGACATGGCTTGTCTTGACGACAGTTTCCACATTTACTCGAACAGTTGTATCCGTATTGCCCATCAACACACTCTGCAATGATAACAGAATAGAAATACGTCGGACTCGTTATATGTATTTACTTAAACTGAACCAGGTCATAACAAAATCGACATCATTTATATAACAGTTAATGCCATGTTTGATTCTGTTAAAGATAGAGATATTTTTTACTGAAGAGTGGCTATACCAGGAGTGAAACTAGCACATCCGGTGTTCACGAATAGAAATATATCTTAACCTAGCATCTAAATATACAATGTATATGATTGGTTCATACTAAACTTACTGGTAGAATGTTGAGATTGAGTAAAACATGTGTTATGGCAAACAATGACAATTATATTATATATAGTGGCACAAATATTTGTTTAGAACAGAGTGTTTATCAGGATGTTATCCACTATTATTTCTATTATGAAAAAATGTTCAACCAAATTCTGATGTGCACGGAATAAATTTCAACCATCTACTGATATGTATGGAGTAATGCTCAACCATTCACTGATGTGCATGGAATAATGTTCAACCATCTACTGATATGTATGGAATAATGTTCAATCATTCACTAATTTGCATGAAATAATGTTCGACCATCTACTTATGTGCATGGAATAATGTTCAACCATCTACTGATATGTATGGAATAATGTTCAATCATTCACTGATTTGCATAAAATAATGTTCGACCATCTACTTATGTGCATGGAATAAAGTTCAACCATTCACTGGTATGTATGGAATAATGCTCAACTACTTACTGATGTGCATGGAATAAAGTTCAACCATTCACTGATATGTATTGAATAATGGTCAACCACTTACTGATGTGCATGGAATAAAGTTCAATCATTCACTTGAATGTAAGGAATAATGTTCAACCAACTACTGATGTGCATGGAATAATGTTTAACCATCTACTGATGTGCATGGAATAATGTTCAACCATTCACTGATGTGTATGGAATAATGTTCAACCATTTACTGATGTGCATGGAATAATGTTCAACCATCTACTGGTGTGCATGGAATAACGTGCAACCATTCACTGGTATGTATGGAATAATGTTCAACCATTCACTGATGTGCATGGAATAATATTTAACTATCTACTGATGTGCATGAAATCATGTTCAACCATCTACTGATGTGCATGGAATAATGTTCAACCATCTACTGATATGTATGGAATAATGTTCAACCATTCACTGATGTGCATGGAATAATGTTCAACCACTTAATGATGTGCAGGGAATAATGTTCAACTATCTACTGATGTGCATGGAATAAAGTTCAACCATTCACTGGTATGTATGGAATAATGTTTAACCACTTATTGATGTGCATGGAATAAAGTTCAACCATTCACTGGTATGTATGGAATAATGCTCAACTACTTACTGATGTGCATGGAATAAAGTTCAATCATTCACTGATATGTATTGAATAATGGTCAACCACTTACTGATGTGCATGGAATAAAGTTCAATCATTCACTTGAATGTAAGGAATAATGTTCAACCAACTACTGATGTGCATGGAATAATGTTCAACCATCTACTGATGTGCATGGAATAATGTTCAACCATTCACTGATGTGTATGGAATAATGTTCAACCCTTTACTGATGTGCATGGAATAATGTTCAACCATCTACTGGTGTGCATGGAATAAAGTGCAACCATTCACTGGTATGTATGGAATAATGTTCAACCATTCACTGATGTGCATGGAATAATATTTAACCATCTACTGATGTGCATGAAATCATGTTCAACCATCTACTGATGTGCATGGAATAATGTTCAACCATCTACTGATATGTATGGAATAATGTTCAACCATTCACTGATGTGCATGGAATAATGTTAAACCACTTAATGATGTGCATGGAATAATGTTCAACTATCTACTGATGTGCATGGAATAAAGTTCAACCATTCACTGGTATGTATGGAATAATGTTTAACCACTAATTGATGTGCATGGAATAAAGTTCAACCATTCACTGATGTGCATGGAATAATGTTCAACCACTTACTGATGTGCATTGATTAATGTTCAACCATGTACTGATGTGCATTGAATAAAGTTCAACTATTCACTGATGTGCATGGAATAATGTTCAACAATATAATGATGTGCATGGTATAATGTTTATACCCTATGAAGTCCATTATTATTTCTCAACCATATACTGATGTGCATGGAAAAATGTTCAACCATCTACTGATGTGCATGGAATAAAGTTCAACCATCTACTGATGTGCATGGAATAATGCTCAACCATCTACTGATTAGCATGGAATAATGTTCAACCATCTACTAATGTGCATGCAATAATATTCAACCATCTACTGATGTGCATGGAATAATGTTCAACTATCTACTGATCTGTATGGACTAATGTTCAGACCCTATTACATCCATGAAGCACCGTGTCATGGGCCCAACAGTTTTCCATAAACTTTGAGAATACAGGAATAAATGTATAAATCTTTATTTCCCCCATATAATGAAGATCAATTATTTACAGAAGTACAAAACATGTCATCCCATCACTAACGACACGTTCGTCGTTTGCTAATCCTTTTCCAGAAACAGACGCAATTCGGCGCATGTGCAAGGGATGACTTTTGAAAATCACTTTGCAGGTAAACAGTTATGTTTCTTTTGCAAAAGGTTAAATTGCCTATACTCTATCTTTTGCCACAGAATTAACAACTCACTCCAATCAATCATTATACGTTCTCTTTAGGCATGTTCTAAAGTTTTGCCAAGCTCATTTTTTTTAAATCGTCTGTAGAATATGGGTTGGTGGGTTCTAAGAGCGTCTGATTATCATGCCAGGTAAAGGTACGTCCAAATTACTTCGGTCAGTCGGAATTGGAGTCCATTTTTACTCTTAAACAATCCAAATTAGACCACACCCACAAAATTGACGGATCTTAATATAAGTATACATAGGAAATCGACAATAATGTTTATAAAACAATGTTAAGGTACAATAATACATAAAGCGATAGATATACTTTGTTGACCAACAATGGATCAGCCACTATATTGAGTCCTGTTATACCTGTTTTACAGAGCGGGTCTGTACTGTTATATCCTTCCGCACACTCACTGCAATGTCCAGTGATATGGTTACACGTCTGACCGCCTTTACAATGACCGCATGGTTCCGAGCAGTTCTGACCATACCAGGACGTTTCACAGTCTGCACGTATACATAGACACGAATGTTATAAATGATACGCCTGCATATAACTGTATCAATCCTAACTTAGTCCGAACACGTTTCGGCTTATGAATATATATCGACCCTTAAATGAACGAATTAGTCAAACCAGGGACACTATAATAGTGTCCCTGGTCAAACGTTGTAGTTTCCAATTACGAAATCTTAGAATATTTTGAATCATAGTACTTTTTCCATGAATACGAATCATTGTTAAAATAACCCTGAAATTAGTTCTAATTAGTATTGTATAGCAAGACAGGGACACTATATTATGTAATATAGTGTCCCTGAGCAAGATAAGTTTAAATATAAACGCTTATGTAGATGTTTATGATAACTTACTGAAGTCTTAAACAATTATTCAGCGTCATGCATAAAGGGGTCTTAAGGACATGTGGTAAGTCAAGGTTTATACTACACATGCAACGCACAAATCTTGACTGTCCACCAACTTAGAAAATTACAACCACAGGTTAATAATTAAGGAGTTGTCAAGAGGCAATCGACAACGTCATCATCAGCAGCATCATCATCATCACGACCATCATCTTCATTACCATAAGTACAATTACCATCAACGACAAAATTAGCATCATGTTCACAATCACGATATTACTTACTTTCACTACAAGTCGTACCCCTATATCCGGGATTACATGTGTGTGATGGACAAACACCAGTTATTGTAGCACATGTTAACCCTTCACAGTGACATTGTCTTGAACATTCCTTGCCAAAATAACCGTCACTGCAGTCTGTAAAACAAACGACACGATCCGTAAATCAAGTGTGTATTTCAATTTACCTATCAAGAGAGCTATTATAGCTATATGTGTGCTTTTCTCGAACATTGATGATTTATCACAAATAACTGAATGAATTGTAAGGATAATAGTCTCGAATCTATTAATCAAACTGTGAAATAAAGACTGGCATCTCATTGTTCTGTGCCGTGGTAATTAAACTATGGAGTACCTTGTTGAATTGTGCACCATTACGCACGTATACTGTTGCATAACATGCAAGGACAGACAAAACATGCTGGATGGGGACTTGACTCCTACTCTCAACTACTGCTTGTCAACCAAGAGCTTGGCACTGACAGGCCTAACGATATGTTGTATATATTTTATTAAAGGTTTTTCTTGCAACCATTACGTGTGTTTAACTGTTATTATGTTACAGGGTCCATTTTGGTACCGCTCGACCAGGATGATAACAACAGAAGTACTAACACTATAGAAAACTGAGGTTTGTGAACTTTATTTGTCTTTTACTGTTATGTTTAGGTTGTCATGTCTGAATTACCGATTTTGCAACCTTTACAGAATCTAACTGATCATTTGATTTAATTCAAATTGTTACTTATTTTTGTCAATGATTATTCAAAATTCAAATATAAAATACATTCAGTGGCTACCTTTTTACATATAAACCTTAACATATTTGTTAAAGAAATTCAAACAACATACCTATATCCACAACTATTGAATTCAAATTGCAAAGACGATAAAAATGCTCATTTCTTGGATTTGATTTTACATGACCGTCATTTTCAGTAATTTGGGTCGTTAGAAGCTTGTTATTTCTATCCAGCGAGTGCAGGACAAGAAATATGATCTCGCGATATTCTGGTTATACTCTGAATACTATGCGAGATTTCGCGATGTTGCGAGCCTCTGTATCTATATGTCTCCGGAAAAGAGATTGACAAGCCTTAGTCGTTTTGTTTTCTCCCCGGCAGCAAATAAACGTCCCTTTGCATACACATTTAGAGATACACATATTAGTAGATAATTTGGTCGAATTTTTTTCAATTGAAATGTATTTAAGTAAATATCTATTTGAACAAATTCCCCTAGAGACTAACTTAACAACATGACTTTTGTCAAAGCTCAATGGAGTTTAAGAAATGCTTAGGTATAATATGTTTCTATAAACAGTCATAATAGAGTGATGCAAACTTACTCCTACATAAACAATATTTGTTCGTGAAAATCAAATAGTAGTCAGATATATTTCTAAGAGTTTCATGAGTTCAGCATATTTCAAAGTAACTGATACTATTTGAATGAATTGGATTTAACCATAAATGCTAAAATTAGAAGCATTTCTTGGAGAGTGTGAATAATACGTGTTGACAGATGTATCTTATACTATATGTATACTGTCATTAAATAACGTACACTATTTAAAAGGTCATTTACTTCAGATGATTGGAAGTTTGTAGTATAGTTTATGAGTAACGTGTATTTTGAATAATACATAACTGTTGAGCAAATATCTATTTATATCAAAATGATATTGTGATCGCTTAAAAAAGGAGGTGTACCAGTAAATGATCCAGAAATTATATTAATATAATGTTAGAGCAGGCACATAACCTTGAATTCCTAATAGGCATGGTGTTAACCAATATGTTAAATTAATATTAAGAGATTAAAAGCCGTAGTGCTTAGTTCTTCCGAGACAATCGCTTCTTAGGCGTATTTGGAATAGCTAAATGGTTCAAATAATAACCTGAGATAAAGCACTTAACATTGTTTTGTTAACGTGAACGGTGTTAACCGTATTAACATTCGAGTAATGAGTAAAGCAATAGGGCTTACTTTTTAAGATATTGAGCTAGATGTACATAAAAGATGCCGGTATATAATCATTGTTTTAAATGTTCATTATATGTTCAATGCTTCATATAGTTATCCATATCACATTGTATAGATATTTCATAGAACAACTTAATCAAATCGAAAATTGACTAGTTCAAAGCAAAATTGAAATCTGTTTTTAAACTTTGGTTGCGTTAGATTGTTTCTATTGTACATGTCCGACCTACGAAATGCAGTTAAAGTCGGAAATGCATCACTGATGACCCGGATGACAGTTCGTTTCCGCTATACACCTTATGGCAATGGAGATTCTCCAATCCGTAGATAATATTACGTTGCACCAAGTCATCACAATGGGATTTGGACTCATTCAGCTACTCAGCTCGAACTTATCTTCAAGGTATATTTAATTATCGGACTGACAATTTCATATTTGTATCAATGACAATGTTCTGTTATAAAACAAACTGTCAACGCTACCCAGACTTTTTTCAACAAAGGCTTGTGCTGTTTACCAACCTACGAAACCACTACAATCACAATTACCAATACCACTACCAAGAACAATGTAGATTCCAGTAACAATACGGAAGAGACCAAAAGAAGAAAGTCACTCTTTAATTATATTTGTGTATAAATAAAACTGTATACTAGCACCATGTGTGTAGTATTACTATCCTGACTTTATGTGTATTGTGGTGAAGGTCGGTGTTGCCCTTTGTGTTTTAAACCAATCCCTTTGGTCTTTTGCTGGGCCAAGAAAACTCTGGTACCCAGTTTTGAGGAACCAGTCCACTGAAGATTATAACATGTACCCAGTCGGAACCAGGAGGCAAAGCAAGACTGACGTGTTTTGACTGTGACTGATGACTGAGACAAGACAAGACTCTTTAAAACCAAGCAACTGATACTATAATGCAGGTTATACTGGTAGTTACGGGTGAGTGGACATAATAATGGTGTCAGAAGTGAAGGTAAGTTTGTACCATTTTGTTGTTTTCCGAAAGAAATGGAGATGGAGAGAGAGAGGTGGCCATTCCGGAAACATCATGAAAAAAGATGTTCTGCATTAAACCCCGGTGGGTAATTTAATGGATAATAATTGCAATGGAGCTTTCCAAATTTAATTGGTCCCTTTTTATAATTATAATAGTCATCAACCTTGTAGAATTTATAATGATTCTGAAAACTTGTTTGGATTTTTTTTAGTCACCAAAGATGTGTTATTCATCCGTAGTTCGCTTGTACAAAGCGAGTGTATTATATTCAATGCCTGTGTTATTGCAATGATCGTCTTGAGGCCGTGGTTAAGAATGCCTAGGCCGTTGAAATAAAACGAGACTGAGTTATTTATTTTTCACATATTTGGAGGCTTAATGCAAGCTCAAGAAGAGAAAAGGGAGAGGGGGTGTAGGAGTGAGGTAAAACAGACAAATATCTCAATTATATTGAACTGTCCTGACAAATAGCTTTGCTGTCTTTATTTAAGGTTTAAGATATATCCTTAACAGTTGTATTCCAGAAACAGGTATTTGGATATATATATATTTGTAAATGTTTTGATAAAGTCTTTGCATATCCCATCTGGCGTCACTAGGTTTAACACTCTATGCCTATGAGAGCACATTGTTGTAGATGGCTACAGTGGTGCGTTTTAGCTGAACAGGTTCAGGGGTTGTCAGGGACAATTTATAAATTTCCTAAGGAAATATTAGTTAACAGAGCCTGTCATGGTGGTGGCACTTGATGTTAGTTTACGAGCGATTTGAAGCGCTTTAGCTGGATTTGGAAGAAGACAAATCTGAAAGTTGAAAGTGACTGCCAAAGCAAATGAAATAATGATAGTAACCAAAACTAGTTGAAATGAACAATGCCAACTGTTCCAGTCTTCATTTTACAAGTATGACAAGGGCTAAACACTTCAGAGATGAAAGGGTTCAAGCATGCCTCAATTGCAGGGAACTGGTCATTGCCCGCTTGGATACAAGACGAGTCAGTGAGTTAATGATGGGGTTCATATGGAATAAGACAAGGTAGAAGGACAACAAGACCAGACGGTGGCAGATGGCACAGTTCTGGGAGATACTGAACTGAGAAAGGATTGCGGCAATGTTTATCCTGGCTATGAAGAGCCACAAGACGAATGAGCGGAACATTATGATTATAAGATACCGACCTATAACGGTGCATGAGAATGCCAACTATGGCAGGGATATGCTGAATAATTCTAGTCATGCTCGGATAGATGGATTACCTTGTGGTAGCTATGAGGCGATACCATTGGCAGCATCAGTATATATGCGGTCCAAGGGAGGCTTAAGTTTGGATCATCGCTGCCCGATGGGGGACAAACAGACGAGCCGGCGAGCAGCTGAGACGGACTCAAGATTCCCTTGAGTAAGCATTCTGGTGGACAAAAATACGAGCCAGCATGTGGAATACTCAAAGCCGTTGAACGGATTACAAGTTCATTCTTCGCCCCCGCTGTTGGGGGACAAACAGACTAGCCAGCGGGCGAGGCGCTCTGGATGTCCTCGGGCCAAAACGATAGGTATGAGAGTAAACCAATGGAAGCCCATTTCCCACTATTTGTGGATGACGTTGTTTTCAGAGTATCCATGGCTAAACTAGTTGAACCCCCGAGGGCGACAACTGGCCCAAGCATGGAAAGTGGGTAAGGTGGAGGTGGGTAAACCATCGACACGTTACATAGGAGGTATTGTCAAAAGCCAGGATTAGATAACAAATTGGTAAGAATATATTTTAGAAAAATTGTAGTACCCGTAAGAGTTCGGTACATGTTTGAATTCAGGTAATATCATGTAAGCCCAAGGTAATGAGCTGTTTAAGTTGAAACCATTACCGGTGGCCATCTGAGAGATTCCACCTGTGTCAGTTGAGTAGGATATGACACTGGCTCATGCGGGAATCTCGCCTAATGGGAGACAGGTATTGTTTTTCAAACAGATGAACCGTCACACAAACAGGAGTTTAAAAACAGGAATGGAGTTGATTGACTCGAAAGTGCAGTTCTGTCGTCTACATTATCGTTAAGTGTGTGCCAGACAAACAGATCGAGTGCTTTGGATTTCATTTTTAGTTGTTCAAGAATGCTGTAACCGTCGGATTGTTAGACATGAGACACAACATTGTTCCATGGCCCGGAATGGTTTTTGAAAAAAGCTCATGTTGGAGTCAAGATCTGCCGAAGTATTGAATGAGGATGTACTTTACATCCCAAGATCCAACGAGGAGGAAGCTGACCATTCTGGGAGACCAATATGGACCTACTGACGCAGGAGTACCGAGATGACAGTATAGCCTATAGTAAAGAGGGCATATTAAGTACTTAAAGGGCAAGCCGGTTAAACACTGATCATTTCACTTTATATGCCAGATAATCAACCGGTATGGTAAATAAAATAGACCAGAAACCATGATGTGAGTAAGATAACAATTATCTGCATGAGTTTGGTTTGTTAGGGAAGTTATTGGTGTGCTTCATGGCAATTTCACGAAGCCAGGGATGCTATGCAGCAGAGAAGGTGCAACTGCTAAGAGGGTATGGTACAATACAAATCATCAAAATAGTACAACAACTTTCTTTGGCGATGCTGCAATATAATAATATAATGCTGGTTATACTGATAGCTACGGATGAGTGGACACAGCAGTATTATTTGTTTTGGTTGCAGATAGTATTGGAAGTTTAGAAATTATCATTCTTTTCATCTTGTTGTGCATGGTTTTACTGTTCAAGCTCCGCTTCGTTCTGTTCAGTTCCGCTTCGCTCACGTTCCAATCCGCTCTTAAAGTGTTCAGTCGTTCAAATCATTTTGATTGCTTTTTTCCGTTCCGATCAAATTGGGAACGGTTTTTATCGATCAAAAGTAGATTCGTAAAATAATTATCTAGTAAATTGTTGCAACAGCTCAATGAGCGAAGCATTCTTGTGATTGGATTCTTTCATTCATTATGATTGTTCCATTCAGAACGCAAAATTCCATTCCGCTCCTAAAGCGTTCCAACTTCGTTCCAATCACGCTCAAGATCAAATCACGTTCCGCTCAGACTGTCAATGTTATGATGTTTTTAACTGTTAACAATTAAGAACATCATAACATTTACAAAGTTACCGTTTACGCTCTGCTCCGTTCCGTTCCGTTTAGTTCCGCTCCGCTCACGTTCCAATCCGCTCTTAAAGCATTTAGTCGTTCAAATCATTGTGATCTCTTTTTTCCGTTCCGATCAAATTGCATTTTGTTTACGCTCTTTTTTGTTTCAATCAAAAGTAGTTTCGTAAAATAATTATCTAGTAAATTGTTGCAACCGCTCAATGAGCGAAGCATTCATGTGATTGGTATTTTTCATTCATTATGGTTGTTTCGTTCAGAGCACAAAATTCCGTTCCGCTCTTAAAGCGTTCCAACTTCGTTCCGATCACGCTCACGATCCAATCACGTTCCAATCCGATTGTCAATTTAATGATGTTCTTTTAACTGTAAGTGTGAAATAAAGACTGGCATCTTATTTCTGTGCCGTAGTAGTTACACTTGGAAGTACCTTGTAAAATTGTCCACAAAATAAGAACTTGTATCAAGGTCAAACAATTAATCTGCAATTAGGTAAGACCAAAGTGTTTAGAATGGTAGAAGTAGTTAGTTCTTCATTTGAACTGATGGTTACTAGAATAATAGAACGGCAGCAATACCGTTTAAACCACACCTCTCTTTAGGACTGTTTCAAGTATATGATAACCTTTACTTCATTTTTACTTGATAGTTCTAGTGGTCCGCTATGAAAGAGTATGAAACAAAAGGCCCAAGAGGGCCAGTATCGCTCCACTGCCATTAGGCAACAATTAAATATCCAAACAACCAATCAAAATCGGCCTGACTCTTTCGGAGGAGAAGATTTTTAAAGTTTTCATTATAGCCAAAAAATGCAAAATAGCCCCGCCCCCTGGCGGCAATGTTTTTCGACCAATCAACTTGGCTTGAAAGAATCTGATAGCAGGTCACCCAAGGCACATTTCTACAAAATCATTTGGAAATCGGCTTGACACTTTCGGAGGAGAAGATTTTTTAAGTTTTCATTATAGCCAAAGAATGCAAAATAGCCCCGCAGTTTTTTAAGTGTTCACTATTTTCTTCTTTCGGTTGCCATGGAAACCAAACAGGATCCAAAAGATTTGAAGGAATTTAGGAGAGGACATTGAGAGGATGCTTCCTATGAAGTTTCATCCCAATTGGCCAAGTGGTTTGGGAGAAGAATTCGTTTGAAGCAAAAAGTTTACGGACGCACGCACGCACACACGCACGCACGCACGCACGCACGACGGACAATTCAACCATGACATAAGCTCGACTGGCTTCCAGCCAGTGGTGCTAAAACATTATTTGGTGTTTGTTCAACGCCGTGTTCAACAGTACAGTTATACCCCAGTCCAGCCTAACTTGTGTGCTCTAGCTGTTTCATACCAGTACTCCACACAGCATTCATCCCAGGAAACTACCCATATCTACACAGAGACTATTTCGCGCTTTGGTCGGAAATGAATCGTACGAGTCATAATGACTTCTGTAAATCATGGAATATAAATAATGCCAGATCCAGCGTCTAACGATGTATCGCGAATCGACATGGGAAAGGGAAAATTAAATTGATCATTTAGATGTATGTCTGTTCCGCCAAGTTGCATGGTCCAGAGTCATCACAAGATATATGCACCATGCAAGCGATTAAACAATGGTTAGAATGAAAATTACATACCTCCATAAATCAACAGCTCACAAACGACAAGTTGTGGATTGTCAACTCTAAGAGTCAGGGTGATTTCACTAACAAGTACTAGTGTTGGTAGTTGGAATGTATAGAAGTCGATCCATTGATCTGGTTCTTGTGTCGTTATCTCACGTGTGAAGGAATTATTCGACGCAATTAACATTCCGTTAAAGTTTTCTGAAAATTTACAATTGATATTCCAAGACACTTTAAAAGTAGCATTATATGAGCCCGTCAATCGAAAAATGTACATGTTGGATTGTGTGAATAATTTTGATCCATATCAGCATGTCTGCTTAAGATCTACTCTCCTCACATATTGTAAAAACTACTTATACATTATTAAACGTTGTGTAGATTAGTATAAGAAGCAATAGATATGCAGCCTCATCTGAACTTATACTGTACAGAAATACAGTTGTGTTCCTTTTCCGAAAGATGGGAATCATACTATTAGAAAAAAGATATATTTATTTAGATTTTACATCTGTATTGTAATATCTATCAGACAGTGTAAGTGCAATATTTCGAAAACAAAAATCTTATATATCTGTAAAACATCAATAAAAATAAATGCAATTATCTACGCAATCGGCAAATATATTCCTGCATTTTCAACAATGATTCCCATGATAAGTCGCTTCTTTACTTACGACCATCAAATTCGTCATCCGTTCGCCCGTATATAGAAATCCGTGTTACTCTATGGACATTTGTAAGGTTTAATCGTAGATAAGGGTCTGTTTGGTGTTTCGTGGCTGTACAACAGTTACACTGACTAGGTAATGTCCGATAGTCTCCGTCCACTGCTCTGCTAGCCTTCCAGTTAGCATACTGCGTGCTGATTGATGATTGCTTCCCGATAGAGATTACCCGTTCTGTCATTACATAAAAAACAAAAAATGAAATATCCGTAAATACAGTGTATACATGGTAAATAAGTTCTAGGAGACGTTTGTATAATACATTTAAACTACTTGATTAAAAATAGATAAATTTTATTGGTTGTATATCACATGAGCTAGCACTTAAAGAAGTTTCGGGCGGTCCTCTTAAATTAGATCAGTGAGTTCGCTGTAAAATGAACAATCGATGGAGTGTCATCTACTGATTCGTGCCTAGAAATAATGCACGTGCAATGTTGGTGGTTGTGTTCTCGTAATCAGTATCTAATTAAATAGAGATGTACCTTAAATGAATTATGCTTAACACGACTCGTTCGATTTGTGTTACTTTACACAATAATGTACATACTAATTCTAAGATAGCGGTCTCATCTTACAAAGTGTTGTTCGTACAGCTTGCATTCAAATAAGGTAAGACAACATGCCCATTTAAAATATGAAAACAGCATGTGTGAGTTTTAGAGTGATAGGACATTAAGACTCAGGGGATTTATACCCACCTCCATATATAACCACCTCGCATATAACAAGTAATCTTTCCGATCCATCAAGTATAAACTTGACGTGTCTCCCGATCTTCTCTGGTGCAGGAAATAGTTCATGGTAGTTAATGAATTGTCCGTTTGGTACTGTATCTATATCTTTGCCGTCTAATTGTATCTTCATGCCTGCATATGACTCTAATTAGTAATATATATTAGATTTACAATCAGTGACATCACAAAACGTCTAAACATTTTGTTATGTATAACTCGTCAACATTGACCTGATCCTGAACTTTATCCAAAGATGTGCATTATTAAGACGTACGTGTCTTTTCATCAAATGCTTGATGTGTTCTATGAATTATAATATTATAGAGAATAAAATAGCCTATAGTAATCACTTTATTCATACATTTGCTTACATATACGTCCTGCAAATATCATAAGCTCTCTTTTACCATATACATACATAATACTACTACAAAGTTACAGTGATGAATTAAAACTGACAAACATAAAGATTCGTCATTATAATGTACGTCTACATGCACACAGGTCTGGAGTAGGTTAAGTTTGTCCAATAATATCTGAGACAACATATATGTCAAATGAGTTCTTGCATATAATTAGAAAAATCCATACATGTATACATACATATGTTCATTTGATAAACCGGCATATAAAAATGTTGATGTTAATGTTATATAAATGTATATGTCGAAAAGGTAAACTTGACACTCTAACATATGTGGACTCGCGATAACTCGAACTCAAAATAATGTACCTCTAGATATCGACGTGTTCGCGTGATCACTTGATTTACATATTTATTTATGCTTTATTAGCTTCGTAATTCATCAATAATTAACTGTTTATTCTATAAAGAGGGCCAATGATAAAATCCTTTCGAGAAGAAACAAAAGCGGCGGACATTCTGATTGATCATAAGAGCAATCAGAACTGCTGCTACACAGTTTCACAAACAGACGCGTTCAAGGAAATGATTCCAATTAATTAATATATTAGAGTCACACATTGTATGAATACAAAGTGTTCATTGAGACTCCGTCAATTTAAACTTATTATGATTCATTCTGTTATTTCGACCGTACTATCTAACTGTAAACAAGGTTATATTTAAAGTGCAGATACGGACACAATCAGTTATTTCTGTGTATACATGTACCTTCACGAAGAGCTGGTATACTTACGTCCTTGATACTCCTGGTCTGTTCTACCGTGTATTTGTATAAGTGTAACTAGGAATGTATCCCCGAGATCTACAGTCAGCCATGGATCGGTCTCTTGAGCTGTCCCCGCACAACACCGACACGTGTCTGGATTTCGTGTTGATATAAACCCGTCTACAGCTAACGAGGATACCCAATCCAGGTACGTGGAGCTAGATGAGGTTATTCTACCCGTAGATATATTTGTGTCTGTAAATAAAGGCGATGTTGTACTTTACACTTATCCCAAAAAGCCATATATTAGAGGTGCTAAAGATAAACCAACAACTAAAAGTAATGTGCATTGTAGATTTATATCATTCTTATTATCTGCGAAGTCGGTTCTGGCTATGCACTGGTTGCTAATAAGTCAATACGGTATTCAAAAAGCCTCTGACACTCATTGTACACTAAGGTTACCTCGCACAGACGTGCACATTGGTCGTTGTCCACACTTGTTAGGAAAGCTGGATCATTAAGATTCGTAGAACACCTTTTATATATATATATATGTTTATATTATATTTCTTCAAAGTAGGAAATGTTCGTTTCTTATATGATGGAATTTATACTTCAAAGCGGACGTTTTCATAAAGCATACTGGAAAACTTCCAATATGAACGTGTCTGTGACTGTTAATTATGATTGACGAGATAGGCAGTGGTATTCGTTGGGTACGGTGGTCTGTGATTTGTATGGTGACCAATTAACTAACAATCCTCTGGTAGATTATAAGAAAGCGATCTCTTTACGAAATGCAACCTTGTTCTACATCATTGGATCAGACAACTAATCAGACAACTGATCAGAGTAAGACTTCATCATAGTTCCGGGGTTTGAATCCCGTGATAAGCCCTTTCATCTTTTAAGATTGTCACATACATTCGTTTATGGTGTACCTGTACTAGTTAATATCTTCGAAGCAGGTGTTATTACAGGTTGATTTACGTTGTAAAGGTTTTATAGATGTAAATAAAATATGAGAAAGCAGAATCCAACGATCATCGAGGAGTTTGTGGTTCAGAAAATGCAAACGTGTGTGTCTATTGATGCACGTGCAATGAATCCCATCTAATTACTAATGTCTACAACTTAACTAATTACTCACCATTAAAAACATCAACTTCACAAAGTACAAGAACTTTATCACCTCCCAATACAAACTTGATGTATCTTGCCGAGTATGGCCGATTGAGTTCAAAATGATAGAAATCGTAAATCAGTTCTGTAGTATTGATAGATGCAATCAATTCACTGTCTAGATATATATTTAGACCGTTTAGCGATTCTGAAAAAGGATGAGATTAGTGATATTGTTAATTTTCAATAAAGTGCTACATAAATAAGTTGTCTCCGCAATGAAGGTAAAGGTTTTTTAAAAATGATTATACGATAATCAATATATATGCGGGTTTTTTATAAACTTAATGTTGCAATACGGGAATAAAACTACCAAATTAAAGCAATTTACAAACAATCAAATTACAAGTAACAGACAATTAGAGTAGCATCCTATTTTGTTGTAGTTAGCAAGCACCAAATGGCCATAGCCTAGTTTCAGGGCATATGGGGTACATTTTTAAGTGTAAAAGAGTAATTGACCCTATGAGGACAATTGGGGAAATTCAAGTTCAAATTACTGAAATTAGATAACAATATTCAATTGGTCTCTGTTTTATAAGATAAGATAAGTATGTATATTTATTTTGATATTTTTCTCCAAAGGCCAACAATTTAAATTCAGTTAACGATAGTCCTTAACATGTTGGACGTGATGGTATATTACCCCGTGTGTGGCATTTTAGAACTTTACAAGAGAAAGTACATGCTAGGCATCGAGTCGCCGAAAAAGACCTACAATAAGGTAGTTTTTACCACACATACATTCGTGACATTCATTAGTCTAAATATACACATACTCCTCATTACGACGAATTCCAGTATTTTTGAAATGTCACATACAAATTTCAAGAACTTTTGTATTAATAAAAAAAACACACAAATAAGACAATTTGTGAATTACATGCAATGAAAAAGCCATTTAACCCTTTCGCTGATTAAAACAACATTAAACCCTTTGCATCAGTCTACTTTTAAAACATTGAGAAAATATTAAATTGCTGAAGACATGACCTTTCTCCTTTTCTAAAAATGATGGTATAGGTTAACATACGTCATTTCTGAGAGGTCCCTTGTGGTTTGACACAGTGAATTGTCCAGTAGTATCGAGATTCGATCCCGTTTTCATTTCTGAAGGATCCTTGTGGTTTGCCAGAGTAAAATCTATTCTCATATGTGTACAAAGTAGACCAACATTGACATACCATATCAGCTAATGAGTTAATTTATATTTAAATTGTTTCATACATGTATGTCTAATTTCAAGTTTCACTACAAACATAAACAGAACCATAACATGTAAATTCATAATTAATATTTACGACAAGCGCCCTAGTGCATATATAATTGTAAATGGCCAATATCACTTATGTGCCGACTTGCCGAATACAATTGAGCTGTGTCATTGATCCATGTAATATATGCATGGCGTAAACAGAATTTAACAATAACAATTTAAAGTGTCAAGTACGAAATTATTTAGGTGCGAAAGAACCGATTTTCTTTAATTTTATAAACATGTTTTATTAGAGTTTGCTTTTTACTCAAATTGTTTAAAGTCAAATGAAAAGCTTATATCACATATATATAATCATTTTAGGGTGCAATATTAAGTTATTTGAGCATCTTTGGAAGTTATCAACTCCTGTAAAGTTCAAGTGTCATCGTGACATTGGAGAAATTGGATAAGAAATCAAGTAAAGTACTCTTTTTTTCCAAAGATCATTGCATTGAGAGAAAAAAGCAAAACAAACTTCGTTTCATGTAAAATAATGAATTGTGTGTTTAATGAACTGATTTAAGTCGATGTGGTGAATTAAAAGTCTTCTTGACTATATTGAACAAAATTATCACTGTCATTGTTTTGATTTGTAGAGAAGAAAAAGTCCATACATTTTACTATTTAAGAGCTACATGCATTAACGATGTATGTAATCTACACAAATCAAGACATCTTTTTGAACTTGAAAAGAACATACAGTAATATGGAAAAACTAATAGAAATAGAAATTACGTTATTTAATGCTGGCAATGTACTGATACTTTAGAATTAGCGTCTGCTGCATGTCTTATCAGTGACGAGAAAATATTCGTAAATAGCATGGAATAAACTAAAATATACACTGTATTCTGTGAAACATGACCTCGTTTTGTCTGAAGTGACACTAATATACTTTAATATACATATACATATTGTTTTAGCTTACGTCTTCTGTATGTGCTGTCTGTCCGACCATATAGAACAATACGTGTAAAAGTGTTTGTTTCTCCTAGATCTATTTGTATCCAGGGATCCACCTCATGTGTCTGAGTATTTGTTGCTGCACAACATCTTTGTCCGCATTTCCTGTTGTAATTACCATCTACTGCGTTAGATCCAATCCAGGAGTCATGCTGTGAACTCATTGTAACGTTCTTCAGTCGTGCCAAACTTTGTCCTTTGTATAAAAAAACATTGATGCACATGAAAACAGCCTATACTTAACTTATGGACATTCATTTAAATGAATACACATTTTAGTTGCTATGTCAGTGCTATTGGTATAACTCGTTAACCCTTTCCCACTTGCAGCTGACGAATTGGAAATCATCTGGGGGATTGGGATATTCTAAATATAAACAGTTTAGTTTTGGAATTGAGTTGAAAATAAAAGTGTTGCAAAAGAAGAAACTGCTGGTTGATTTCAATTTCTCTTTTTACCACAATATCTTTAAAAATCGTCTGCTGCAGATGCGTCCGAAAGTGTCTATATGTTGGAAAGGGTTGAATACAATAGTCAAAGATACTTTATTCACATATTATGCATATTCTGAAAAGTTGCATCTATCTATTACACTATATGTTATGTAACTGAAGGCACGCTCATTAGCCATCACACTGTATGTGCTAGCGGTACAGTAGGTCACACTTGATATTATTTTAATATATTAATAAAGAGGGAATATTATGTTG
Source organism: Serripes groenlandicus (assembly GCA_031761405.1). Classification (NCBI taxonomy): domain Eukaryota; kingdom Metazoa; phylum Mollusca; class Bivalvia; order Cardiida; family Cardiidae; genus Serripes; species Serripes groenlandicus. Next base: position 413,964 of record JASEVX010000156.1, on the reverse strand, counting down.
CAGTGGCGATACTGGGTTTTATTTTATCTACGAGGGGCGTTGAAAAATGATATCCCGCGAGACCGAAGGTCGAGAGAGATGACAATTTGACCGTGCCCCAAATGAACAATACAATGTCTCGATACTGCAACATAAATTTTCCTTTCAGTATATACTAAGTATAACTGTTTAGACAGTATAAAAAAAAAATTGTACAAATTTCGATATTCGAATAACGAAAGAAAAACAAAATACACATAAAATAAAATGTATGAATGTCGTGTGTACAGCAGAATTTTAAATCGTCGTGTTTGAACCGTGCATCACTATCTGCATGTATTTGTTCAGGTATATTATAAATGATGTTATTTCGAAACAATTCGTATATGTTTTTGTTACACGAAATGGTTCTTGATCGGCAAATACAAAACGTGGTTAAATAAGCACTGCTTCAAGAAACACAATCTACGGGCATTTACGACCAAAGTACATATCCGGATCGACCTGCGCATATGCGCATTTCAATATGGATCTGCAATGTACATCAAGTAGTCGCAGACTCAGTCAAGAAGCTTCGGTATTCTAGACACATGTATCCCATAGTCGGTGTTCTTCTAGTCAACGTTACCATAGTATCCTTTATGCTCGAGAAGGATAACAAGAAAGCCGATCAGCAGGATTCGAGCCATGTTCATCAGTAAATCATAGCAGTAGCTCTTGTGTAACAAGGTGGTGTCTTTTCCGACTGACTATTTATTCTGCGTGTGTGTTTTATTTCCAAATTATGCAGCTACCTGAAAGTAAATAATAGTTTAAAAAGTGGGATGATGTCAGTACACACTGTGTATGCAATGTTATTTTGTTTGCTTTCCATCAATTATGAGACAGACCCTTGCGAAAAACAAACACAGTTTGTCAGTGAACCTGTTATATAACATAACAAAGCATAACCTAATGTCATTGGCAATAAACATTAAGAATATGTATAGTCATACAAACTTATGCATACAAAACGGTGTGACATGAATTATTTACAAGAAGAACAAATAAACATATTGTATATCATAGATAACATGTCTATAATAAAGTATCGTTTACAATTAATCTCTTTCCTTAAAAGTCAAATAAATAAATCTAGCTAACCTGTTAATTGTTGTTAATAAGTTGATGACATTAATGTATTAAATTTTAGGTGGTTAGCGTCGGGGATTTGAAACCGGGCGTCCCAGGTTTGATCCCCAGTTCCGGCTCAACGGTCATGGTGGCGTGTCCTTGGGCAAGGCACATTTCATAGCCTAGTACTGGTAAGTGAATGAATAAGTGAACTGTCGCAGTTATATTACTGAAATAATATTGAAAACGGCGTAAAACCCCAAATAAAACAAACAAACAAAAAATACATTTGTTTAGATCTCAACTGTTCTTAAGTGATTCGTCCTTTATCTGAATTTGCAGATTAATTTCCAAAGAGATGTTCACTAATATAACCTTGAAAGTCTAAATCGATATGTGATTATTTATACAACGAAGTTTCCTGGAGTAAAATAACGTCATAATCGTGTATTTTGCGACTGAGACCATTTATGTTCCAAGATAATACTTTAAACAGTTGACTTCTTGACTTCCCTAACGTACAGAAGGTAGCATATATGGCGGATGATGATTTATCACTTTGCCATCACTGTATAATGTTTGAAGCTGGCCGTTGACGTATAACTTAAATCCATTGACTCTCTGACTGTATAGCCAAGGCCTCTTGTTGCTTGATGGAATCGTAGAAGGCTCTCATACTGCCCCGCGCTGCCTGAGGACGCTGTATGCTACGGAATGTCTTTAAGCAATGGCTTCTGGGGAAGTTGATGCAACAATTGAGTTAATTTATATAACTGTTGTTAAAATATTTATTCACGTTTTCAAACCTACTTATTTCCCTTCCAACGGCGACGTCAGAGTGACGTAATTACCGTGGCCCACCCATATTGTACTTACAAGTTTCATAATCTCCAAGAAATGTTATTTGTCAACCTATTGTTCAAAAATATGTCACGTAAAAGAAATGTGGGCTTTTTGAAAAAATAAGTATTATTTTCTACAAGTATGATTTGTGTCGGAATTTTAACAAAATTCCTATCACTTCTGGATCAGTCCTCGTATATATACTGATACATCTATTAACTGTAACTGTTGTATACCTGAAATGTAGTTATCTTCGCATGAATAAACATCAACCCTTAAGATAGTTTTCCTGGTCGAAAGAATGTTTAATTAAACAATTTGTTTCAAGTCGTGTAGAGTTGTTAATTTCAGTATACCAGTGTTGTTGGTAAATATTGGTTACTTTGCTTGATAGAATTGTAATGTATATGCATGGTATATTGGTTTTACCATACGTTTGCAAGACCTATTTGTTCTAGATGTGTTTGAATATAATTTGCCCATTTTTGTTTTTGTTATACGTATTATTGTTGTACTACTAATACAGGGATTACTAATACAGGGACTACTAATACAGTGACTACTTATACAGGGACTACTTATACAGGGACTACTAATACAGGGACTACTAATACAGGGATTACTTATACAGGGACTACTAATACAGTGACTACTTATACATGGACTACTTATACAGGGACTACTAATACAGGGACTACTAATACAGGGACTACTAATATAGTGAATACTTATACAGGGACTACTTATACAGGGACTACTTATACAGGGACTTCTTATACAGGGACTACTAATACAGGGACTACTTATACAGGGACTACTAATACAGGGACTACGAATACAGGGACTGCTATTACAGGGACTACTAATACTAGGACTACTTTTACAGGGACTACTAATACAGGGACTTCTTAAACAGGGACTACTAATACAGGGACTACTAATAAAGGGACTACTTTTACAGGGACTACTAATACAGGGACTACTAATACAGGGACTACAAGTACAGGGACAACTTATACAGGGACTACTAATACAGGTACTACTAATACAGGAACTACTCATACGGGGACTACTTATACAGGGACTACTAATACAGGGACTACTAATACAAGGATTACTATTACAAGTACTGCTAATACAGGGACTACTAATACAGGGAGTACTTATACAGAGAGTACTATAAAAGGGACTACTAATACAGGGAGTACTATTACAGGGACTACTAATACGGGGACTACTTATACAGGGACTACTAATACAGGGACTACTAATACAGGGACTACTAATACAGGGACTACTAATACAGAGACTACTTATACAGGGACTACTAATACAAGGACTGCTAATACAGGGACTACTAATACAGGGACTACTAATACAGAGACTACTTATACAGGGACTACTAATACAAGGACTGCTAATACAGGGACTACTAATACAGGGAATCTTAATACAGGGACTACTCTTACAGGAACTGCTTATACAGGGACTACCAATACGGAGACTACTTATACAGGGACTACTTATATAGGGACTACTTATACAGGGTCTACTAATACAGGGACTACGCATACCGGGACTACTCATACGGGGACTACTTATACAGGGACTACTAATACAGGGACTACTAATACAGGTACTACTTATACTAGGACTACTATTACAAAGACTGCTAATACAGGGACTACTAATATAGAGACTACTAATACAGGGAGTACTAATACAGGGACTACTTATACAGGGACTACTAATAAAGGGACTACTAGTACAGTTACTACTTATACAGGGACTACTAATACAGGTACTACTAATACAGGGACTACTCATACGGGGACTACTTATACAGGGACTACTAATACTAGGACTACTATTACAATGACTGCTAATACAGGGACTACTAAAACAGGGAGTACTATTACATGGAATACTAATACAGGGAGTACTTATACAGAGAGTACTATCAAAGGGACTACTAATACAGGGACTTCTATTACAGGGCCTACTCATACGGGGACTACTTATACAGGGACTACTAATACACGGACTACTATTACAAGGACTGCTAATACAGGGACTACTAATACAGGGAGTACTATTACAGGGACTACTAATACAGGGAGTATTTATACAGAGAGTACTATAAAAGGGACTACTAATACAGAGAGTACTATTACAGGGACTACTAATACGGGGACTATTTATACAGGGACTACTAATACAGGGACGACTAATACAAGGACTGATAATACAGGGACTACTAATACGGGGACTACTTATACAGGGAATCTTAATACAGGGACTACTATTACAAGAACTGCTTATACAGGGACTACCAATACGGAGACTACTTATACAGGGACTACTTATATAGGGACTACTTATACAGGGTCTACTAATACAGGGACTACTAATACCGGGACTACTCATACGGGGACTACTTATACATATACTACTAAAACAGGGACTACTAATACAGGTACTACTTATACTGGGACTACTATTACAAAGACTGCTAATACAGGGACTACTAATACAGGGACTACTAATACAAATACTATTAATACAGGGAGTACTAATACAGGGACTACTATTACAGGGACTACTAATACAAGGACTACTTTTACAGGGACTACTATTACAAAGACTGCTAATACAGGGACTTCTAATACAGGGACTGCTAATACAAGGACTGCTAATACAGGGACTACTAATACAGGCATTGATAATACAGGGACTACTAATACAGGGACTACTTATACGGGGACTACTATTACAGGGACTACTAATACAGGGACAACTTTTTACAGGGACTACTAATACAGGGACTTCTTAAACAGGGACTACTAATACAGGGACTACTAATAAAGGGACTATTATACAGGGACTACTAATACAGGGACTACTAATACAGGGACTACTAGTACAGGGACTACTTATACAGGGACTACTAATACAGGTACTACTAATACAGGGACTACTCATACAGGGAATACTTATACAGGGACTACTAATACTAGGACTACTATTACAATGACTGGTAATACAGGGACTACTAATACAGGGAGTACTATTACAGGGACTACTAATACAGGGAGTACTTATACAGAGAGTACTATTAAAGGGACTAATAATACAGGGACTACTAATACGGGGATTACTTATACAGGGACTCCTAATACGCGGAGTACTAATACACGAACTGCTAATACAGGGACTACTAATACGGGGACCACTTATACAGGGAATACTAATACAGGGACTAGTATTACAGGGACTGCTTATACAAGGATCACCAATACGGAGACTACTTATACAGGGACTACTTATACAGGGACTACTTATACAGGGACTACTTATACAGGGTCTACTAATACAGGGACTTCTAATACCGGGACTAATCATACGAGGACTATTTATACAGGGACTACTAATACAGGGACTACTTATACCAGGACTACTATTACAAAGACTGCTAACACAGGGACTATTAATACAGGGAGTACTATTACAGGGATGACTAATACAAGGAGTATTTATACAGAGAGTACTATTAAAGGGACTACTAATACAGGGACTACTATTACAGGGACTACTAATACGAGGACTACTTATACAGGGACTACTAATACAGGGAGTACTAATACAAGGACTGCTAATACAGGGACTACTAATACGGGGACTACTTATAAAGGGACTACTTATGCAGGGAATACTAATACAGGGAATACTAATAAAGGTACTACTAATACAGAGACTACTTATAAAGGGACTACTAATTCATTGACTACTAATACAGGGGACTAGTTATACAGGGACTACTAATACAGGGACTACTAATACAGGGACTACTAATACAGTGACTACTTATACAGGGACTACTAATACAGGGACTACTTTTACACGGACTACTTATACAGGGACTTCTTATACAGGGACTACTAATACAGAGACTACTTATACATGGACTACTAATACAGGGACTATTAATACAGGGACTTCTAATACATGGACTTCTAATACAGAGACTACTTATACAGGGACTACTAATACAGGGACTACTAATACAGAAACTACTAATACAGGAACTACTAATACAGGGACTACTAATACAGGGACTACTAATACATGGACTACTAATACAGGGATTGCTAATACAGGGACTACTAATACAATAACTACTAATACAGGGACTACTCGTACAGAGACTACTTATACAGGGACTACTAAAACAGGTACTACTAATACAGGGACTATTCATACGGGTACTACTTATACAGGGACTACTTATACAGGGACAACTAATACTAAGACTACTATTACAAGGACTGCTAATACAGGGACTAGTAATACATGGAGTACTATTACTGGGACTTCTAATACAGTGACTACTAATACAGGGACTACTTATACAGGGACTACTAATAAAGGGACTACTTATACAGGGACTACTAATACAGGGGCTACTAATACAGGGACTACTAATACATGTACTACTAATACAGGGACTTCTAATACAGGGACAACTAATACAGGGAGTACTTATACAGAGAGTACTATAAAAGGGACAACTAATACAGGGACTACTATTACAGGGACTACTAATAAAGGGACTACTTATACAGGGACTACTAATACAGGGGCTACTAATACAGGGACTACTAATACATGTACTACTAATACAGGGACTTCTAATACAGGGACAACTAATACAGGGAGTACTTATACAGAGAGTACTATAAAAGGGACAACTAATACAGGGACTACTATTACAGGGACTACTAATACGGGGACTACTTATACAGGGACTACTAATACAGGGACTACTAATACAGAGACTACTTATACAGGTACTACTAATACAGGGACTTCTAATACAGGGACAACTAATACAGGGAGTACTTATACAGAGAGTACTATAAAAGGGACTACTAATACAGGGACTACTATTACAGGGACTACTAATACGGGGACTACTAATACAGGGACTACTAATACAGGGACTACTTATTCAGGGACTACTAATACCGGGACTGCTATTCCATGGACTACTTATACAGGGACTACCAATACGGAGACTACTTATACAGGGACTACTAATACAGGGACTACTAATACAGGGACTACTAATAGAGGGACTACTAATACAGGGACTACTAATACAGGTACTACTAATACAGGGACTTCTAATACAGGGACAACTAATACAGGGAGTACTTATACAGAGAGTACTATAAAAGGGACTACTAATACAGGAACTACTTATACAGGGACTACTAATACAGGGACTACTAATACGGGGACTACTTATACAGGGACTACTAATACAGGGACTGCTATTACAGGGACTGCTTATACAGGGACTACCAATACGGAGACTACTTATACAGGGACTACTTATACAGGGTCGACTAATACATGGTCTACTAATACCGGGACTACTCATACAGGGACTACTTATACAGGGACTACTAATACAGGGACTACTAATACAGGGACTACGATTACAAAGACTGCTAATACAGGGACTACTAATACAGGGAGTTATATTACAGGGACTACTAATACAGGGAGTACTTATACAGAGAGTACTATTAAAGGGACTACTAATACAGGGACTACTATAACAGGGACTACTAATACGAGGACTGTTTATACAGGGACTACTAATACAGGGACTGCTAATACAGGGAGTACTAATACAAGGACTGCTTATACAGGGACTACTAATACGGGGACTATTTATACAGGGACTACTTATACAGGGAATACTGATACAGGGAATAATAATACAGGGACAACTAATACAGGGACTACTTATACAGGGACTTCTAATACATGGCCTTCTAATACAGGGACTACTTATACGGGAACTACTATACAGGGACTACTATTACAGGGACTACTTATTCAGGGACTACTTTGTACAGGGGCTACTAATACAGTGACTACTTATACAGGGACTACTAATTCAGGGACTACTAATACAGGGACTACTTATACAGGGACTACTAATGCTAGGACTACTATTACAGGGACTATTTATACAGGGACTACTTTGAACAGGGACTACTAATACAGTGACTTCTTATACAGGGACTACTAATTCAGGGACTACTAATACAGGGACTACTTATACAGGGACTACTAATGCTAGGACTACTATTACAGTGACTATTTATACAGGGACTACTTTGTACAGGGACTACTAATACAGTGACTACTTATACAGGAACTACTAATACAGAGACTACTTATACAGGGACTACTAATACAAGGACTACTAATACAGGGACTACTAATATAGGGACTACTAATACATGGACTACTAATACAGGGACTACTAATACAGGGACTACTTATACAGGAAGTACTAATACAGGAATACAGGGACTACTTATACTGGAAGTACTAATACAGGAATACAGGGACTACTTATACAGAGACTACTAATACAGGGACTACTAATACGGGGACTACTTATACAGGGACTTCTTATACAGGGGATACTAATACAGGGAATACTAATACAGGGAATACTAATACAGGGAATACTAATACAGGGACTACTAATACAGGGACTACTATCACAGGGACTACTAATACAGGGAGAACTTATACAGGGACTACTAATACAGGGAGTACTAATACAGGGAGTACTACTAAAGGGACTACTAATACAGGGACTACTTATACAGGGACTACTAATAAAGGGACTACTAATACAGGGAGTACTAATACAGGGACTGCTAATAAAGGGACTACTAATACAGGGAGTACTAATACAGGGACTGCTAATACAGGGACTACTAATACAGGGACTACTAATACAGGGACTCCATACAACGTATTAGTAGTACCAGCTTTTTGCTAATATGTGTTCAGGGTTGTCTACTACAGACGTGTGTTGTACAGGTTTATGGGAAAGTAGTAAATTCTTAAAGACTTTTGTCTGATAAAGATATAAAATGATGATAACTTAAATACGCGAGTCTATGAATTGTATAATGTAATGCACTGTACATCTTATCCACGACGGCGTAAGTCTATCTATGTTTGACTGTTTACCGAAGCAAACAAACTTTTCTATTTACACAGTACACTCTCTGCTAGATAATCTATCTGAAACCAGTTTTATTACTTTCTTTAGCAAATACTATTTAACAAGTGGTCCAATGAGCTGTGAAACGCATGAACTGTAGTTATAATGCCTTCATTTTTGTCTTCACTTTTAACCCCGTTGTAGTTGAAGACTGTTAGAAAAAGTGTTGAAGAAAGAGATTGCTCTAGGTTTCCAACAATATTTGCATATATAAGAAAATGTACTCTTTGTAACCTAAATGATATCGGTGATGAAATGCACTATGCCCTGAAGTGCTCTTTCTTTAAACAATCTAGAGAAAAGTATATTAAACAATATTTCTGGACACGACCAAACGTGATTAAATATAACAACTTATGTCAACAACTTCACCCAAAGAAATCTTCAAGTTAAGTAAATTTGTGAAATGTATTCTTAAGTACTTCAAAGAAACACAACCACTAATTGTCAATAAAATAATATGATTGTCTATCTGTTTATGACAGAGGTATAAACTGATCTTTTCCAAACAGTATCTAACCTATGACTCAATAAGTTACTACTTTGTGGATACTCAAAATAATTGTCTCTCTGAGAGGATTCTTTTGAGTATCAATATTAAAGGGTTAGAGGACCAAATAAGATAAAAACATGTAAAACACCTCTTATCTAGAAACTATGCATAATGTATGAAATTATGCACATTGGCCAACCAGGACCCATGCCTAAACCTAAGTTGCCTTATCTAAGTATAGACATTTTTGAGGACCATATGAAGGAGGAAATTTCTTTCCTAGATTCTCAAAGTAAAAACTTTTATGTATGGGCCCTAAGAAGTGCTTTTTGGGTGGAATGATGGGTGCAAACACCTGATAAACATGCATGACACTTGGTAAACATGCATAACACTTGATAAACATGCATATGATTGTCTTGACTAACAAGTGCATGGCTATACATATTACTAATCATATGTGATTAACTAGTAAATAACTTAAAATATGTTAGAATTAAATATGTGTCAACAACATAAAATGTTACTAATAAAACCCCAGTAAGGCTGAACAAAGTTGAGTCTGTGACACATGGGCAATGGATTCTACATGACAATACAGATAACACTACAACTGTCTCATAGACCATCACATCGTAACATGACACGATGTTGGCATACTGTACAGCTAGATGTTTATCACATAGAACATCCACCAAATACGATTATACTACGATTATACTATCGGATGATAATACTGATCTACATTTAATTATATGTAACTGACTCACACTATATTATTCTGTCAATCTGGACATTTCTGAAACTTTAATAAATGTCTATTTTCTACCTCTGGAGCTTGAACATTCCATCGGTCACTTATCACAATAACGTATATAACACAAGATTCAAATTTAACACATATATCCTTTCATACTATTGTGACATTACAGCATTGTTTGTTTATATGAGCATAACAGTTGATATAGTAACATATCCGTATCAAACGTATATTTGAATACTTTTTTCAAGTGTTTATATATAAATATATCTTTTGTTTATGTTTCCATATACACAATCAAGCATCTCCAAACGAATGCACTGTTGAATCCTTTCTCGAAAGGGTTTTCTATGTAAGGATTTAACACATACTACCATAATTGCAAATATGTATATTTCTTATGATATGAACTACTATGTTTTTGTTTCATGTTTTGTCATTGCTGTTTAATAATTTATGTTTCTTGTATGTTGTATACGTATAGAACTCTCCATATATGGAGGCAATAAAGAATTACTTACTTACTTACTTAGTACCTTTTAAGTTCCCCTTCCTCCTTTTAAAATGATAAACAGAACCAACGCAGATTTAATGACACTATGATTGTTATTGTGAATAAACTATGTAAGTCGGATCGGGCAAACATGTCTTGAAACATTTTGGTTTCAGCATTACATGATGAAAATGTGTTTTGACGAAACATGTATTGCGCTTATAGCTATAATGTTATATATACGACTCTATGAAATACATAGAGCTTATAGTATTGCTATAATGTTATATATACGACTCTATGAAATACATACAGCTTATAGTATTGCTATAATGTTATATATACGACTCTATGAAATACATACAGCTTATAGTATTGCTATAATGTTATATATACGACTCTATGAAATGCATACAGCTCTTATAGTATTGCTATAATGTTATATATACGACTCTATGAAATACATACAGCTTATAGTATTGCTATAATGTTATATATACGACTCTATGAAATGCATACAGCTTATAGTATTGCTATAATGTTATATATACGACTCTATGAAATACATACAGCTTATAGTATTGCTATAATGTTATATATACGACTCTATGAAATACATACAGCTTATAGTATTGCTATAATGTTATATATACGACTCTATGAAATACATACAGCTTATAGTATTGCTATAATGTTATATATACGACTCTATGAAATGCATACAGCTTATAGTATTGCTATAATGTTATATATACGACTCTATGAAATACATACAGCTTATAGTATTGCTATAATGTTATATATACGACTCTATGAAATACATACAGCTTATAGTATTGCTATAATGTTATATATACGACTCTATGAAATACATACAGCTTATAGTATTGCTATAATGTTATATACTACGACTCTATGAAATACATACAGCTTATAGTATTGCTATAATGTTATATATACGACTCTATGAAATACATACAGCTTATAGTATTGCTATAATGTTATATATACGACTCTATGAAATACATACAGCTTATAGTATTGCTATAATGTTATATATACGACTCTATGAAATACATACAGCTTATAGTATTGCTATAATGTTATATATACGACTCTATGAAATACATACAGCTTATAGTATTGCTATAATGTTATATATACGACTCTATGAAATACATACAGCTTATAGTATTGCTATAATGTTATATATACGACTCTATGAAATACATACAGCTTATAGTATTGCTATAATGTTATATATACGACTCTATGAAATACATACAGCTTATAGTATTGCTATAATGTTATATATACGACTCTATGAAATACATACAGCTTATAGTATTGCTATAATGTTATATATACGACTCTATGAAATACATACAGCTTATAGTATTGCTATAATGTTATATATACGACTTTATGAAATGCATACAGCTTGTGGCGACTCGGGACAGGTGATACGCGTCTACGCAATATTGCATAAACCGCTATTCCCATAAAAAAACAGTTTAGATGACGCAAACAAAATATCCCCTTTAACCCTTCCCCACTTACAACAAATCTGCAGCAGACGACTTTGGAAACATGTTGACAAAAATATAGAAAATTCCTATAAATGAGGGTATATTAATGTAAAAAAGTTGAAAACATTGTGGAAAAAGCAGAAATTGCTCGTTTTGAGCACTTTCTTCGTATGTCACAATGTTTTCAAAAGTCGTCTGCTGCCGAGGCGTCAGAGAGCATCTATATGAGGGAAAGGGTTAAGAGCAAAGGCACTCGTACATATACTAACCGGTAAAAACTCCAGAATGATGCCCACACATGCACTAGTGTTCTGTCTTACACTTTCGAATATTTATGTAATTTTCTGCGTTTGAGAAAATCGAATAAGAGGAAAATTAATTTCCCCCTGTATTAAAACGCTAGGTGGCGTTGTTATGAAGTGAATTGTACGAGGAAAGTACTCGTGTTCAGTCTTTCAGGTTTAGACAGTCGGACTGTGCTGACGTGTACAATTTATATTTGTTTGAAAGTTGAATTGGTGTGTCTTACTTGGTGCTTTTGAAATGGCCTCCGGTGATGATGGAGATTGGACTTGAAAGTGAGTGCGTTAACCCCGTTCAGTCCCAATTAAGTGCAGTAGAAGATAAGTATTTCATTTCTAGTTGTCTTTATGATATGATTGGTTTACACATGAATATTTTGATTACGAAATTATTATTGCGAACAATACGTTAATGGAACATATTGAATTCTGGAAAAGGATTGACACGAATGAATGTATTCTAGATAATATAATGTATGGATACAAGTACGACTGGAGTAAAGGATGTTGACTTCTTGTCCCACCTATCACTTAATACCCAGAATTCTGGGGAAGACGTCAGTTCCCTATGCGCGGGGAGTGCTAGTAGTCCCGGGAATGAAAATCGGCTGCTTTTTTGCCAATGTTCTTTCGATGAAGACTTTTCGTCATTGCTTCAATATTTTTTGTCATTGCTACTTCAAAATAATTTCATACAAGATGTTAAAATGGAGAAAGGTTAGGCAATGTTATCTTTATATATTGACTAAAGTGGAAAAGGGAGGGGAAATGATAGGTAAGGGACAGTAATACATTATGAAAATGCAAATGTTGAAAACTGGTTACTTCCCCTGCTTGCGAGCATTATCAGCACCAGTGCATATGTTGGTTGTGAAAAAAACCCTCACTGGTGCAATGGGCTTGCGTATGCACGTGTTAATCGTCTTGATCGCGCATGCGCCGTATTTTCCATCAGCTCTCGGATATTTACGTAGCAATTCGTCACTAGACTGGTTCTCCTACGATTTTTCAATAGAAGATTAAGCTTAGTGAACCAGGTAATTTATATGCGAGTAGTTTTTATAGTTTTTTTAATAACTTCCACCGCTGCCACCATTTGTAACGTGTACCGGCGTTAAGCCATCGCGGGTCACCTATCCAGGCACTAACTGCGATGAACGTTGCTTAACTTTACACAAAGGTTAACGACACTACCAGCCTCGCTATAAAGCCTGCTTCCTCAGCAAGGCTGCAGCAGTGAGACTTATACATAAACCTATACCCGTTCCCGTAATATTAGGAAAATGGGAATATTTTCATAAATGTTTCCAATAATTTTGGGAGGTTGGGAAAAGGTATTTTTGTTTTCGTTTTACGTATTTAACTAAAGAAATATTGTTATCACATATTTATATCATATATTTAAAAGCGGGTTTCGTGTTTTTCGAATCAAACAGTATTTCTTAAGCCATAACATTCTGATTCCCGCGCCAATTGCTTCATTTTGCAGCAACTCTTGTTGATATGTAGATTCCGGTTTGACTTATCGCTAGAAGAAATGTATTACTATGTTCATTCATAGGGAAATACATAAATCAATTGATATATTTCAACGCTATTTGTGTTTTATACATATGTTCATTCGGAGATAATAGTAAATAACTGCAGGAAATGGAGTTATCTGTTACAGGCGTGGCTGCCTTTAGAACTGCTGGCGATATGACGATATGTGGTTATCGTCAACACGATTGCCTTTCCGATCTATGGACCATATAAGGATTGCTAATAATGATTGTAGTTCTGTGGTTTGTTGTCGTTGGTTTTAGGATAAACATGTGTCGTTCTTTACTAGGTGTAATGAACAAAAATAGAAATAAGTAAAGAGTGCAAATGGTATTTTCCATGGTGTATGGTCCGAGGCAGAAAGTGAAAAATCCTCCACTAGGAGAGAGTTAGAAGCGGTTTATAGAGTTCTGTTGTCTCTGAGTAATATACTTACAAACCAAAAGGTGAAATGGTTTACAGACAATCATAGGGTGAAATCCATTACAGTAAAAGGTTCAATGTAAAGAGAATTAAAGATATTGCCTATGATATTTCCCAAATTATAGAAAATAAGTGAGGGAAATTAGAAGTTGATTGCTTCGCATCTTACAATGCAAAATTACTCTGAAGTTATATTCAAGGTTTTGGAACCCATATTGCAGTGGTAGAGATGCATTTGCAGAATATTGGTGTGATCATTCCGGGTTATTTGTTCCCCCTATCAGTGAAATAAATAAGAGTTATTAAGAAATAGCTATATATAGATCAAGCTACTGGTGTTTTAGTTATACCTTACTGGAAGTATGCCCTTTGTGTTGACCTTTTATTTCGCAGAATGGTTCATTTGTGAGAGAAGATGTTGACTGGTTTGATTTGCAAGCTGGAATGCATAATTAGGTAAGATGTAAACATGGCAAAGGAATGTTTGGTTTTCAGAATGCTGGCGACCATGATTAGTTATAAGCAAGGGAAATAATCGTTTTTAGTACACGGGATTACGAATAACAAGAGTAGTCCGATTTATAGAAGGTATCAACTCAATATTGACTTTCCATGTAGTAAAGTCAGGCGGTATCTATTGACTTCTAATGTAATGAAGTCAACACTGGTTATCTCCCCTATTTGCAAAGTAGGAGAATTAATATTTGGATTCCGGTTTGATTTATCGCTAGAAGAAATGCATTCCTACATGTATTTACATTCATAGGGAAATTCATAAATTCATAAATCAATTAATGATATTTCAGCGCTATTTATGTTGTATCCATATGTTTTTTCAGAGATAATAGTAAAGAACTGCAGGAATTGGATTGAGTGTGGCTGCCTTAAGAACTGCTGGTGATAAGGCGATATGTGGTTATCGTCAAGGGCTCTCTATTTGTTTTTGTTGGTTTTAGAATAAACATGTTTTGTTTTTTAATAGGTGTAAAGAACAAAATTAAGTAAAAAGGGCTGAACATGATATTTCTCATGGTGTATGATCCGAGGCAGAAAGTGCAAAATCCTCCATTTGGAGAGAGTTAGAAGCGATATATAGAGTTATGTTGTCTCTAGACTCTCTCTAAAAGAGAAAGAGAAGAAACAGAAAATTTAAAAAGAAAGTGGTATCACCAAAAATGCATCTAAATCAGTATTGCTAAAGTATAGGCGGTATCGCCGAAATATTGACTTTCCATGTAGTAAAGTCAGGCGGAATCGCATCACTATTGACTTTCTAGGTAGTAAAGTCGGGCGCAATTGCATGAATACTGACTTTCCAGGTAGTAAAGTAAAGCGCACTCACATCACTATTAACTTTCCAGGTAGTCACATCAGGCGGAATGACCATGCTTAGAATATTAAGGCGAACTCGCAATGCTTGGAATATTCAGGCGAAATCGCCATGCTTAAACAAATTAGGCGGAATCGATATGCACAGTGCGCTTAGAATATTTTTACGGAAGGGCCATGCTTAGAACATTTAGGCGAATTGCAATGCTTAGAATACTTAGGCGTGAATCGCTATGTTCAGAAAAATAGAAAGAACTCGCAATGCCTTGCTATTTTTTAGTTGACACATTAAATTGCTAAACTACTTATACAGCAGTATATGCATATCGGCGTTTTTCAATGTGTATGCATATGAGGCAGCAGCTTGCATTAATACGTATTTATATGTATATGTACATTTATTTCTTCAGATTTCATGATTTACCTGAAGTTGGATCGGAGAAGGAAATATAAGTGACAAACAAAGGAAATAATCGTTGTTATCACACGGGATTACGAACAGTAATAGTAGTCCCTCTTACATAAGTTATCACACAACAGTTTTTGAAGCAGTGTTGCTAAAGATTAGGCGATAACGCCTAAATATTGATTTGTACATGTAGTACTGCCAGGCGGAATCGCCATGCTTAGAATACGTAGGCGGAATCGCCATGATTAGATTATTTAGGTGAAATCGCCATTCTGATAATATTCAGCCGAATCGCCATATTTAGAAAATTCACCGAAATTACAATGTTTAGAATATGCAGGCGATATTGAAATGCTTAGAATGCTTAGGCGGAATGGGTATGCTTCGATCATAGGGAGGAACCGCCATACTTAGAACACTGAGGTGGACTCGACAAGTTCAGAATACTAAGAATAACTAGGCTGAAATGCCTTGCCAATCTGTAAGTCGACAAATAACAATTGTTGAGATACATGCGTATGCATGACGGATATATATATATATATATGTGTGTGTGTGTGTGTGTGTGTGTGTGTGTGTGTGTGTGTGTGTGTGTGTGTGTGTGTGTGTGTGTGTATCAGCGTTTTACATTTATCATGTATATGAAGTAGCAGTTGGCTTTTTTTATGTTTCTGTATGTACTTTTATTTCTTCAGATTCACGCTGATGATATTCATGATTTACCGGGAGTTCCCAGCGGAGAATGTGCGTCTACTCGCGAACTTGCTTCGACAATCAAGGATATACAGTACGGAACAGAAATATAATAGTGCTTTTATACGTTTTTATATAAGGGCCTTGTGTAATTGCCTTGGGAGTAGAGACACTTTACCCGCTGAGACTCATACCGTTGCAGTTAATTTAGCTTAAATATGTGTTTATTTAGGGAAGTAAAACTTCATTTGAACAAGTACTGTAATTCATTAGATTGAAATTACATGCAGAATTGGCCTACCATAATTCGATACGTTGCCCGTATGGTGTTTTACACCGCTTTCAACATGTGTTATGTTATATCACGGCGTTTCCTTGGCAATTTACCAGTACTATTGGTCCAATTATCCTGACACCAGTGAGTCCGTCGTAATTATAAACCCACGACCCTGAGCACCAAGGAGGGCAGCCATTACTACCATTTTCAAAGTATTTCGCCGGGGATCGAACCCGTGACCTACCACACCCGAAGTGGACGTTCTACCACTACACCAACGAGGTGGTCCCCGTAATAAATACAAACTCGTGGAAAGCAAACTGGTCGTTATGTGAGACTTTTAGTCTGTCGTATTGCCAACATTTGGAGTAAATTAATGGCACTGTATAAACTGGTTATTTGTTATCCATAGTAATATTTACTGAAGGTTTAATCATTCAAATATATGAGGTCAATACAAATTTCTTTTTATATAACTGGTTTATTTGTTTACATACACACATCAATAAGAAACATTTCTTAATCGCTTTACATATGCTGTCACTATTTGAAACAAATATAGTAGACGACATTTGAAAACATTCTGACAAAAAGAGAATATGCTCAAAATGATAATTTCTCATTTTAGTACACTGTTTTCAACTCTATAAAATAGGCAAACTTGAATTCATAAAGATGTTCCCTATTGAGCCCTGATGTTTTCAAAGTCGTCGTATGCCGAATAGATGGTTGTGGGAAAGGGTCAACTATAAGAAAGATGTGGATCACAAGTTGTACCGCATGTATATAGGGTTTGTTCCCGGAACGCCTACTCTATTTAATCTCTACCTGGTAAAAATTGAGGATAAGGAGGCCTTTTAAAGGGCAGTTATAAGTGATAGATTTATGTGGACTTAATTGATTATCATTATGACAAGATCGTTGAACATGGTCAGATGTTTTCTTTTATAAACAGAAAATATTATTTTGTATTTATTTCGCTTCAATCTGAATTTAAACACTTCCAAATGTATATAGTTGAACAAAATTGTATTTGGATGGAATGTGATTGAAACGTATTGTTGAAAAAGGCAATAGCGAAGGCTACTTTCCCCACAATCACTTCAAGTGGTACACTATCTACAAATGCAACAGGTTAGGGTGTTTATTCTGTATGCATGTGTTTGATTCTCGTTTGATTCTCGTCTGCACTTGAAATCGGTTCAAATATATTTAAACTACATAAACAACTACAAAAAATAATACAATTTAAACCATTTTTATTTGTTATCATATTAATCAACATAATATAGAAAATGAGTATTTGTAGAAATTCTTCTTTAGGCATAGCACAGAATAAAACATACAATAGCATATGATATACATGAGATATATGCTATTGTCACATAGCTAAGCTCCCAACTGTATGAGGTGCGATGCTGAGTCCACATAAGTCATTACATCAATCTCTCCAGTTTGGTATCTCTCTTTGAGAACTATCTGGCGACGATCAATGTTCAGGTGCCGTTTGGTTCGTGGTCTAGTAGTTCCACCTCCAGCTCTCTGAATTGTGTTGATATCGTTGGAGTTCTGAACGTCTTTAAACATCTGTATAGCCGTGAACATATTAGTGAGGGCATGCTGGGTAATTTTTATTAGTTTGCTATGCCATCCTTCAACAATATTGGTGGTTCGGGGTTCCTCAGTTCCAAAATGATTCCACACTCTACCCACTGCTCTGTAATATAATCAGTGAATTGTTCAATCAGTTGGGTTATATTGGCATCATCTCTGCCTTATACGGCCTGGAACCAGAAAAATCATTGGTAAACTGCTTGGCTCTTAGATTTGGCGGAATTAAATGTCGGCAGTTTTTCAATGATCTCTCTACTGGTGTCATCCCATTCAATATCGCAAAGCTCGTTCAGCTCTTCTGAGAATAAGGCTGGAAGGGGTCGCACTTCGTCTACGCAGCGCTTAGAGACCTTTTTATTATATACCTGGCGACAACATTGGCAAGGTCTGCTAGGTGGTTATGGGTGTGTCTTCCAAAGCCTGCTGGTGTGTTGTTGAAGGTTGACAAAGAAGCAGAGCAACCGGGTTTGATACATCTCCAGAATACTTTGTCTTCTCTTCTACGATTTACTCTGTAGATGATTCCATCTAGTGCCAAGTTATGGCCTCCCTTTATATTGGTGATGAGTTTAACATTAAGCTGTGCATTGGCCATGGTTGAACATTAGAAATGGTTTCGACCTCATCATCATATTGGGTTTATTTACCCTCGCCTTTCGGCATAAAGCCATAATGGTTTCGACATCTTGATCATTGCCCATAAATGCAGATGATTCTGACAGTTTGAATTTGATCAATAGCTATTAAATCTTTAGAACAGTATGCTTTAACTTAAAGAAAGACAAATATTATGACAGTTTGAATTTATTTAATTAATAGCTATCAAACTGTAAGAACATAAAGCTTTAACTTAAAAGGCAAACACATTGTGTGCTTGAATAAAAATTTGTTTGCGCTACATGTTTATAAACAATAACAAATTAATTACAAATTAATAACGGATTCAATTTAGGTTAATTATTAATTAATTAATAGCTACCAAACTGTAAGAATATAAAACATGGTCATTTTATTTACAAAATTTACTCTCTAAGATTGTAATAAAGATATTTGATACTTTTTTTAATCAATATCAAAAGTTTATAATAAAGAGTTCCAAAGTCATCTACAAAATAAATCTATAATTTACCCTTTACAAGGCCCCCTAATTCCACAATACACTTTAAGTCGAGTAGGCGTTCGGGAACACACCGTATACAGGGTGTGGACTAAGAGGTTAAGTGTGTAATGCCACATCCCGGACTTCCTCGTTTATCTAACAGGAGACACGGGATTCTGATCTAGCTTGATATTCATTGTACAATTTATTATTTCGTCAAATGTAGAAAACATTTTATTGATTCTCCTGAATAGTATGTTTTTACATATTTTACATTTTGGATGGGGATTTAATTTAAATTTAAAGTTTTATGTTAGGTCCACTATGGGTTTTAAGCGATACACCTATATCAAAAGCTTATATAATTAGATCATTATGCAGTCGAAGGACAGATTTACACAATTGTAGAATACATATCATTAACATTTCAAATCAAAATTCTTTATTACTCAAAATCACATGATAATAGAACATAGTTGATATAAGACAACGCATCAATAGAGAAATAATGCCAAGACAGTTAAGATATATTATACTTATTGTATATTAATGCAACATATATCAAGTTATAAATGCATTTATATAACTAACCAATAATCTTTCCTTTTCTGCAGAGGCTTAAAAACATACACATTAGAGAGAAAGGGCTACCGGATAATACCGGAAGAATTTAGTTGATTCTAAAGATCAACCACTTCCTCATTTACACACCCATCGAACAGACTCGATCACATGATTGAACCCTGCCCTCAACAGCCCTAATCCGACTAAACAATCATAAGTTTAGAAACACATTGTTTCAATCAATCTTACACTTGATCTGATATCCTCATTGGAATCCTTTACTGCAGTGTCCCACAGTGCATGCACACTCACACATCGACTGCTACATCATTTAATGTTGTATCGAGCTGCTTAAAGCACATATCGAGGGCTTGGTGTGAAACGGTTGTACCAAGGTTAGTCACCTCGCCATAAAGTCTTTTTAAGCGTTAAATCATTTTTCTTGGTAAATAATGGAAATTTAGGTGCCATTGCTCGTTCTGAGCAATGGCACCTAAATTTGCATTGTTTACAAAGGGGTCAAAATTGCCCCTAAACCAGGGTTTTCAAAATAGGTTTTTAGTTACAACCGTTTCCCGCCAAGCCCTCGATATAATCAAGAGATTGTAAAATATAGTAGATGGCAATTAGACTGTATATTTAATACATTAATGTAGGAAAGGGGGCATTAAGCGTTGACGGCTCCAAAGGCGACATATATCACCTGTATCAGAGAACGAATATTTACGTTACATGATCAAAGAAAAGTCTTCCAATGCTACAGCTATTTATAGTATCATAAGATACACGTAGGACTAACTTCCATGTAGAAGGAAAATGTCGACTCTATACTGAGACTGTTTGGATTCACTGGAGTCATCAACGTACGCAGCTGCATTAAAACCCACATTCACTAGTCTTATTAGTCTTCGAAACATCCGTGTTTCCGTTTTCGTAAATTGTAGTCTACATCCTGGTTACTTTTAACTGTTTCATTTCATTTGCGAAAGCGATTGAATACACTTTACGCATATACTCTCCAAATGTGTGTCATTTTTAATGTAAGAACAGAACTATCTTAACTTTTTCAGCGCCAAAGGCAATATTGAAGTTTTTGCAAACAATGCAGATTCAGGTGAGTCAGCTCGTAACGAGCTGTCTCACCTGAAATCAGCATTGTTTGGCTTTTATTCATCAAAATAGTCCTAAACTTTTATTACATGAGAAATGGAATCGCCCAATTTTGAACATGGGAGAATCTACCTTAAACAATTCGGCGCTGAAAGAGTTAATACTTTCTCAGATGTCATAAGCCACGGTTGAAGAATGTAAAGAGTTATAGTGAAAAGTTATAATACAGTTATACTGAACCCTTTTCTACCAGGAATTGTTTGTTGTTTTACGCCATTTTCAACACTTGTTGAGTTATATCACGGCGTTTCCTGGGTAAGTTACCAGTTCTACTGGTCCATTTATCCTGACATCAGCCAGTAAGTCATACTACATACCCTGCAACCCTGAACGCCAAGGAGAGTAGCCATTACTATTATTTTTAAAATCTTTGGTTTTTAGCAAGGTGAACCGATTTTGGAAAACAGACAGTATTAAAATGACAAATTCACAGATGTTACATAAATGATGGTATATATATTTAAGCCATTCCCACCCAATTTGACACATCTGCAGCAGATAACTTTTGAAAAAATATTGTTGAGAAAGGAGAAATTGCTCATTATGAGCAATTTCTCCTTTTGCCACAATCTATTCAAATCTATTCAATCATTTAAAGACATTTTCCATATTTTTTCTTAAATGTTTTCAAAGACGTAAGCTGCAGATTTGTTGTATGTGGGAATGGGTTAAATAACAATAAATAAATACGTAATTACCTTACCGTTATTTATTAAAGAGTGTCCTTGACGAGAGAACTATACTTGACTATTAAAATATCCTCAAACTGACGTTGTCCTAGATATTCCGGAAGTAACATATCACAT
Source organism: Serripes groenlandicus (assembly GCA_031761405.1). Lineage (NCBI taxonomy): Eukaryota > Metazoa > Mollusca > Bivalvia > Cardiida > Cardiidae > Serripes > Serripes groenlandicus. The sequence goes on along the minus strand of JASEVX010000156.1, from coordinate 391,427 downwards.
GATCCTGTTTCCAAAATTCAGACGTATATGCAGCAGATGACTTTGAAAACATTTTCGCAAAAGGGGAAATTACTCAATATCAGCAAGTTCTCCTTTTGCCATAGTGTTTTCAATTTTATTCACTCATACTTTAATTTATCAAGATATTTCCATATTTTGCCTATATAATTTAAAAAGTCGTTAGCCTAAAGGGTAATCATCATAGTATGCATGTATTTAAACGACGTATAGTATGTGAGCTCTCTCGACCGATATCAGCCTGCACAGTGTAACGGTCTCCTCTTTTATATACAAACACATTGATTTAACGCATCGCATCGTATACAACAACTAACTTTATAAATAAATATGAACTGTTCCACGAGAAAACCAACATTGTGGACTCTGTGTAAAGTATCGACCCGGATGAGGCTAAGCATGCCTCGCAGGCAAACCTGGACAGTCACGTTTCGCCTCATGTGGATTTTCTGTTACAGGAAACATTACTCTATACCTCTATCCCCCTTAGATGGAATGTGTCGACCCGGATTAGCCTGCACGGACTGCGCAGGCTGATCAGGAAGGGTCGATACATTATGCAGAGTCCCTAATGTTTGTTTTCTCGTGGAACGGCTCATATGTCAATATTGTTAAGATACAAGGAAGGTTAGTTAACAGGAATATAAATCTGGTATACGTATTGTACTAACATTACTAGTTTCTACAGCTTACTACAATCTAACAGCCCTTTGCTAATTAGAAAATTTACCACACTACATATACATGTACATGCTGTCGAAAGCGTTTTAGGGACATTTTTCATTTAATAGATGAATATTATTCATTTTGAATAAAGATTTGTCATTTTTATTGCCAATATGGTCATTATGTTAATTCACTGACTCATATCATAATCTTCCAAACTGAGAATAGTTTGTGCGTTCATTGAGAAATGGGGATTGTTATGTCTGTATTAGTGACGTATAAAAGACATTAGATGCAATATAATACATAGACTTTTCAGAAAATAAGGATCATTTACTACGTCTTTCGTTCTGACAAGTAGTACATATACGTATACTTATTAAAGTATATAAAACAGACAGGGGTGTGACTTTAAATACCAATACTTATTTGTTTAGTCTTTCAACTTTTAAAGACTATAACGTTATAAATAGAGATCGGGTATTACGGCGACAGATCACAACGTGTCAAACAAATACTAGGGAAAGTGTGTCTTGTCAAACGATACTATACCACTTGGTCACCGTGAGTTTGAATTACACTCAGCTCGTCGTGCACCTTATCCCAAACTCTAACCACTCAGTTACAGCCGATCACGTGTTTAGAATGGTGACACATATTTGAAAAAATGTCCTTATTCCTTTCCCTCATATAGACGCTTTCTGACGCCTCTGCAGCAGACAGCTTTTTGAAAACATGGTGACAAAAGAAGAAATTGCTCAAAATGAGCAATTTCTCCTTTTGTCACCATGATTTCAACTCTATTCAATTATTGTACTATTATTTAGAGGGAGTTTCCAAAGTCGTCTGCAGCATATTTTCTGTATGTTGGAAAGGGTTAAAACGGCGGATTTCACATTTGTTTATAAACGTTAAGGCTCATGTATGACGCATGGTAAACCTGCAATGCTGTTGATCTTCCCTTTCGGTTTCACACATAGAAAGACGATCAACAGGTCCAGAACTCGAACCCCGTGACGAGGCGTAACTCTATAAGATACTCTCGAATATAAGAACAATGGTGTATTCAGGTTGTCCTTTGCTCGCCAAATAGATAACTCTGCACGACGAGGGTGAATGGATAACTCTGCACGGCGATATATAACTCTGCACGGCGATAGATAACTCTGCACGGCGATAGATAACTCTGCACGGCGAGGGGGAATAAAAGGATTTCATCTCAGGATGTCCTAACACATCGAACGCTCGTTGATGTGCTCCCCGAATCAAATAATACAATTAAAGCTCAGTATAGCACGCGCCCTATTAGCAAGAAAGCAGACATATAAAATGACATGTAGCCACTGGCACCAGAATAAGATACTGATGAAATATTAAAATGTGATTTCTTTTCCCCCAGCTCATACAGTTGTATTAACCCTTTCCCTCATACGGCAATTCTGCAGCAGACGACTTTGAACGTATTTTGTCAAAACATAGAACATCTCCATAACTGAATGGATAACCTATGACCAAAAGTGGAAAACATCGTGGCAAAAGGAGAAATTGCACGTTTTGTGCAATTTCTTCTTTTGTCACTATGTTTTCAAAAATCCGTCTGCTGCAGAGGCGTCAGAAAGCGTCTTTAATGAGGGAAAGGGTTAAAGAGAAGAAAACATGTTTTTATTGATTAGCTATTTCGATACACGCGTAGGCTACCTGTATTTCTGACTGTATCATGCACGGTAACCGAGGCCCCTATCGAAAAGGTTCAACACCATGTGTACAATAACGTGTAAGGCAGCTAACTATGATAAGGGCTAAATAAAAAGAAATACAACTGAATGAGCTTGAAAAAAAAAATTGTTCAACAAGAAAAAAAACACATTTCAATATTACATCAGTTTGTTATTCTGGGGCCAGTGTCTACTACATGTCATTTTACGTGTCTGCTTTCTTGCTAATAGGGCGCATCTTTTTTTTTTTTTTTTTTTTTTTCATTTTTATATAACCTTAAGAGCTAAAAAGAAACCGTTCATTGTTCTCCTCCCATTTTACTATTTATAACATCAATTGTTATTCTGATGTCAGTGCCTATTGCGGATGACTTTCAGGGGCGTAGCTTGGCAATAATCAATGTGTAGGCCGTCTCGTGATAAAAATCAACATTGTGGCCTCTGCGTAAAGTATCGACCCGGATCAGCCTAAGCATGCCACACAGGCGTACCCGGCTTTATACACTTTTCGCCTCCTGTGGACGTTCTGTTTCAGAAATCACTACTCTATCTACCCCCCTTAGACGGAATGTCTAAAGGGAGCTACGCCCCTGACTTTGAAAACATCTAGGCGTGCATAAGGAAATACTGAACTGTATAAATGAAAGTATACTTTTATTTTATCGTGTCAAATACAATGTGGCAAAATGAAAACTTGTTAGTATTGAGCGATTGCTCCCCTTGCGACAATGTGTTCAATTATGAGCAATTTCTCCCATTTTTGCAACAATGTTTTCAAACATGTTTGCTGCAGATGCGTCACAATCTATGTGCACGTGCTAAAAGGTAACTACTTTCCGTGATATATCCTGCTGAATCAACAAACTAGTAATACATCTTCTGTGTAACACACGTGACGAGAATACAACTGAGAACTAGTCTTTCTCCACTGAGAAACCCTTTATTATGATCAAGACCTCCTCGGTGGTGAAATGGTAGTGTGCTTCGGGGGCGGGAGGTCGCGGGTTCGATCCCCAGTCGGGTCATATCAAAAACTTTATAAAAATGGTAGTTTTGGCTACCCTCCTTGGCGCTCAGGGTTGCTGGGTAGCATTACGACTGACTGACTGGTGTGAGAATAAATGGACCAGTAGTACTTGTAACTTACCCAGGAAACGCCGTGATATAACTGAACAAATGTTGAAAGTGGTGTAAAACACTAAACAACTAATAAATCAATCATAAATGCCACGTCATACGAAAACCGATCTGGAGAGTATAACCATTTTAACCCAATGCCATACTTGTGTTTTGTCAATTCCGTCCTCCGGGAAACTTCCAGGATGCATCTTCAACTAGTTGACTAACAGAGTCGATCCTGATCAGACTTTGCTTATCGCAGGCTTATCTCGAATTATTACATTGTTCACATACTCCAAAACCACCGGATTGGGGGTCGTAGCGTGGCTCTATTATGTTTGACTTTTCAATGGAAATCTGTCTGATTACTTTTCACAACAGAACATAGACTCATGTATGTATATATCTTCATTTATTTATATTTACAGAATAGTATAAAAACAAACACAAAACAGTATTCAAAATTTACAAACAATATACACATGTTTAGTTTGTTAATGAAATATAAACGTTCAAGAAAGAAATACTTTTTTCCGAATATCAGGATGTTATAATACCTAATGACTGTGAAGTTTGAAGATGGTGTGGTTTTGTTTGTCTTATTGGGGTTTTACCCCGTTTTCAACATTACATCCGTTATATCACGGCGACAATTTACTTATTCGTGATCCCTGGGTAGACAAACCAGTACTAAGCTAGGAAATGTGCCTTGCCCTTGGGCACTCCACCATGACTGGGGATCGAACCCCTGACGCCAGATTCCAAATTCCTGACGATCATCACTCGGCCACGGCGGATTCAAGTTTGAAAATAAAATTGATATAAGTACATTTGACTAGACCTATTTCAATATGATAACTCGATTAAATTACCTGCAGTTTCACAGGCAAATATGATAAGCATTAGAATATGTTTCAATCAGAAAAGCTAGTCTTAAACGACAGAAACATACTGGATTTCTGCCAAAGATATTTCCAGTTGACTGTATAATTCGGCTGAGCATGGCACCAAATGGTTTGTGACAAACTTCAAAATGGTTCTAGCGTGTGAAACCACATAATGAAAGGATACAGTTCTACTCTTTAATAATAGAATATTCATGGATGAACACGTAAAGCGCACTGGAATCACTTTTGTGAAACGGTACAGATACATCGACTCGTTCAAGAATTCAACGCACAATTATGCAAAGAAAATACCCCTGGGCACTCATTAACACCGTCCGAAGATTCTGAGATTTAAATGTAAAATATTTACACTAAGTGCTTGGAGTCTGATATAAACTCACAAACATGGCACTAAAATAGTTCTTTATGTCGTTTTCCTGCATTTCATTCTCTCATTCAATCGGACGTTTCGTTATAAATCGCTCTAGTTAATCTGGAACAGAAAACAAGGAATTACTCTAGTTAATATTAAACAGAAAACAAGGGATAACTGAGTGGTGCATGTTGTAGAATATTTCTGACGCTTATGTATGTGATTGATAACTTCTGATAGCATAGAACAGGAGATATTAACCGAAAATGATACATGTCTCCTTTTCGACCAATTTTTTACTGATACGTATGCATTTACAAGTTCGCCGACAAATGTCTCATTGTGACTCATTAAGGTCTGTTCTGTAGAAGCCTACAATCGAGTTGCACGGCTGAACATCATGTCCAGAAGGTTCGGATGATTCGGAAAAGGATTGTCATTAAATACGAATTAAGGATATTTAAAGCAGCATACAATTGCATGCAAGTAAACCAAGTCAGCTATCAGTCAATTCTAATTTTATTGGAAGTGTTAATACATGTTGAAAATTCAGCCACCCTTACCTTAGGACCCCGTCTTCGATCACAAAATTCACATTCTTTACCGCATACATCACAAACATCCGAATTACGGATAGCTTCCGGTACATAAAACTTCGTGATCTGATTGGCTGAAATTTATAAGATACATTATGCATGCTGATAGAAAGCCGGTAACTGCTTCCCAAAACGTTGAATTAACACTTTTTAATTCATAAGTGTCATACAATCACCAAATTAAAAGACAACACAAGAGAAATTGTCACGATTAGGCAACCTTTTCTTCTCATAAACGGATTACATATGGATGTAATAGATGCGTGCCAGCTCGACTCTGAGATTGACCACTTAGGGGATTTACTTCATCATTAGGAGAATATCAAGATTCAAGATTGTGTCCATCTTGTACATACAATCTTACAAACACACAAATATATATGAACATATACATTTTTTGGCATTTACAGGCTTCCTGGTTAATGGTAAATATTTAATAAAATGACCAGATAACAATAAAAGAAAGTAGTGGAGAAAAGCGACAATAGAAAAAGCTAATTCATTTTTGTCTAGATAAAGCTTTCCATAGTGATAGATTTGCCGATTTCTTACCGAAATCAAATTTTAAAATCCATAACTTAAATGTGAAAATAAGTAAGTATATATCAATGTATACATATATATATATATAGCACAGTGCTTTCCAAAACGAAACGCAAGCCAGCGAATAAGGAGAATTGGGAGAATATCGATGATTAATAATACAACCTGTTTAGAAATGTTACAATGTGTTTATACTTACTTGGTTCATAGTAGTCGTACACTTTAACTGGGACTGGCTGGGCGCCTGCTACTAAATCTGTTCTCTGCATGTCAACCATGTAACACTGTTCAGATGCGCCAATCTATGACATAAATTAATCTCGCGATTATATTTTCATAAAATTCGGAGTTTGTATATCATTTTCATAACATTCATAATTTATACAACATTTCCACATTAACCATGTTTTTACACCACACCATTCTATTGCGATTATGAACCTCTCATTAAAATCAGACCATAACACTTCGCTGTCCGGTTATTGGATCTGACGACATCGCATACAATGTCTTCTCGAATTGGTCATATACATTCTAATGTTCATTTGATCGGAAGTTTCGATAATCACCGCTTCTCTATATCGTGTATTTATATTGGTTATATCTCCTTTTCTTAATACCTAACAACTTTGCAGACGAAACTTTGTTTAGCTGATGGAAAGGTCGATCTGTACTAGGCAGTCATCATATATATAAGATCGTTTGCTACTGCAGCGAAGGTTATGTCTGGTTTTAGTGAGATGTGTTAAATTAATAACTGTAGAATTTAAAATCCTTCATATCATTCATTCTACTGTTAGTTAGTTATTATCAAACAATGCTGTAGAAATGCAAAAATAAATAATGCATATTTACCTCATCTATATACAAAATTAGCTTTCTATTTCCTTCTTCTATCCTCTTAAGTGTGTTATCCCTTGTCACACTTTGTTTATTAGCAGCAAATCCTGATGGTGTCCCGATCTCCATGACGGCCATCCCACTTGTACCATTCTGCAACCATCTATAAAAACGTGCCAATACATTAATGATAGCATGATACATTCGAGCCCGATCACAGTAAAGCCGTAGTCCATGAATTTGAAGTCATCGTAGAAACAGAACAGCTATCACCTGTGTGAAGTCAGACCAATGTTTTCTTTATTCCCAAACAATAAAGTCAGCATTGAAGCCAATGTTGTAATTTAGTATTGAAAGATAACTTGTTTAAATGTCTGCAATGGCTCTTATAAATCACACACCCAAAGAATCAGTTAAACAAACCCGCATTTCCCATTTAATATGTATTCATATTGCATCATTTCAAAGTTTAAAACAAATTGCACAAATGTGCTTAAATCACATTTGTTGTGTAATCAATGAGAGAGGATGGCCACGACATTCACTTACCACTTTCAAGTGGCTAATAAAGATAAATATAAACAAAAAACAAAAGCTAATAGATGGCAGGCAGACGCCGATGACCCCTGTGATTTGAAAGACTAACGTGTTTATTCTGAATGACGAGAAACCGATTCAATAGTTATTTTACCATTATACAATACTATAGGAGATCGTATAGACAGTTTTTATCCGGTGTATACGAACATTGGATGAGTAATTGTGATGTTAAACTACAGTGAAAGGTTTTATGTGACTTATCATTTGTGTCTAAAATACCAAAAGAAATAGTTGGATAGTATAATTTATAGTAAAAAACGAGGATTAAGAAATTTAACGTGGACGAAAGTGATTAGAAGGATGCTTCTTCACTTGAACTCAACGCCCAAACGTACTTAGATGATAACAAATAAATAACACTGATAAATGCTTACCTTGTGCAAACTTGTACTTGGAATTCATTTATTGATTCAGATGGAATAACTACCTTCATGTCAAAACTCGGCGTCATGTCGTCCTCAAGTATGTTGTAAAACACAGCAACCTTAACACAAATAATAACGTAATGAGATTTTGTAGTCAGTAAATATGTAGAGATGTATTACAAACGTTTATCCTTAACAAAAAATCTACTTAACTAATCATGTATTCCTAAACTAATAGTTCCATGATATTTCTACCTTGACAACCAACGATTTGGTCCAAAGCAAACTATTACAATAAAGCACTAACCAATTTGCAAAGTTCATTTTTCATAACATTGCCAAATACTATTATCCCATATAAATAAGACCATACCACACATGGAATAACCAAACAAATGCAATGTTTCGGGCATCTGTTTCTTACACAGATCACTTACCTTACGCAGACGAATTTAAAAAAGCAATGTGTCAAAAGGGGATATGACTCCTAATGAGCATTTTCTCCTTCAGTTGTTGTACGTTAATTTATACATGTAGAAAGGCTCCATAGATTGCCTACATGTTTTTAGAGTCGTCTACTGTAAGATTGTTGGATGTGGAAAACATTTTAAGGAATAAACTATAACTAGACGTACCTCAACAAGACTAAGTCCTCGTCCAGTGGCATTTACTGTTACTTCTCCGATATTACTTGGTAGCTGCAAAATAGAAGAGCCAGAGATAGTTCATATTTCATTTATAATGGTACACTATGTTGGTTGCAACTTCTTCATGCGGATTCGGGTAAGTTTAGACACACTCAATATTTCGACATATCGTATAATTAGTCAAGTGAAGGACACATTGAACATACGTAGTAACCGTAATCTTTAAATATAATATAACTCATTGTTATCACTCGTAATGTTGAGCGGTTTGTCTAATAGTTCTAATGAAAGAAATCTATTTCTCCAAGTTCCGTATCGAAAACAGTTCATTTAAAATAAAATAAACTAACACAACTGTTAATTTATTTGTCAGGCGGTCTTGGAATTGCATCAAAATAACATTTTCATAACTTTAACACATACGTTTCTTGTTTGCAAAACCAAAGCGTTTTCGGTGTTTACAGTGAAAGTTTCAGATATCATCGAGTCCACAGGTCCTTGTGCAACAATATTCATATCAAACGTCTTTGAATACACTTTGGAAGCCATCTCAGCCAAGGACTGCAATGCTACAATTGTATCCTGTAACATATATAGAACAGGTTAATGAGGTAATAACATTACTTCAGATTTTAATAAATGTGTATAGAATATACACATGACATAAGAACATAGTAGGAAAAGCGTATTGTTTATCATTTGCATACGATGTTTTATAGGTGCCTGCTTTTAAACATCTTAAGATAAGTCGAACACCCGAAATGTGAACAATGTGATAGAAAATCGCAGACTACAGTGATACAAAGAATAAATTGTTCGTATTCAGAAATGTAATACGCGTTTCAATAAGTGTCAGTTAATGTAACTTCGATTGTGCCTTTGTCAAGATATCAATAAAATATCGATGTGGTTACCTGTGTTGATGAATACCCGCCGTTTGGATTCCTCTGGGCTGTCAACCACTTAAGAACCATCAAACCATCTTTTCTTTTATTATTTTCAGCCAATGTTAGTAAAGCATATGCGGTAAGTTCTATATTAAGAGCATTGCCTTTACGTTTTTGCCAAGGACTGTTATTCGTATTTGAAGCACTATCTGCCTTGGTCCAGTACTTCATGCCGTCTAAAATGGAAATAAATGTTAAAAGGGACGTAGGGAATTAAACATCTTGTGCAATAATAAATTACATTGCAACAATAAAATCACCCAAGACGTATAATGAAATGTTCCCAAGGCGTGAGATGAAGAGTTCATAAACTGTACTTGACATTCTGGCATTATATCCTTACATTTGGTTATTTTGGCTTACATAGGACCGAGCACAGACAGAATAGGCATGCGTGATACATCACTTTTTAATTATTTTTTTTTTTACTTTATCCAAATAGGAATATAGTGTTTGTCATTGTGAATCGGTGGAACAAACTGACAATTTGACGTAATATTTATATCAGACATGTATGCTACAGCATCTGTAGTTTATTCGGAATTGAGTTGTTCAAAGCATATATTTACCTTTAACAGTTGAAAGTCCCTCGAGTTTGTTTACAACACCAGACGCGTTTTTACTGCCAGCTAATGTCAGGACGTATCCAGCTATAGCTAATTCATAAGCATCTGTCATATTGGACGCTTCGCTCTCGAGGTATTGCACTGATTTGGTCACGGCGTCTGTTATCTTTTCGTTCACCTGACGAAAGTAGGTTATCGGTTAATATTGTGATAGTTAATTAACAAGAGACTTAAGATAACATAGTTCGGGGGACTGCATAGTATTGTAATCTACACCGATTAAACCAATCACTTATGTAGGGACTGCGTCAACAAGTCGAGTGCAATCGACAAAATGCCGTACATACGTTTCCGCATTCAATTGCTATTAACAATATTGATTATGTGTAACCATGTTTAAATTTATTACCAAGTTAAGAGATAAATATACACCAGTAACTCCCGCCATAAGAAGATTAACTTTATGAAGTATTACCATTTCAGAAGTGTATTTATACATAAAATAATCAACTACGTTATTTATATCTGTCGAAACTCATTTGTAATTCATAAATAGTTTACGCTATTTTTGTAAAAGGAATGTATTGACTTGTATAGAACTATTCTGAAACTGACACTGTCGTGCATATCTTAAATTAGTTATCTTACCCCCTCGACCAATCTTGCTTCCAGTAAAGCTGCCAGTACAAACGATGTAAGGGACCTCTCGCCCGCTGTGGATCCACCCTTCAAAAAGCAAACAACACGATTTTAGAAAGCTACATTTTAAACAGTTGACACATGTTTTCAAAATGTGTATGAGCGGTGTACGAGAAGAAAAAACGACATTAGCAGAATCACTGCATGTGTGAACAAATATCCCCCTGAGCACCCATATTGAAACAGATTGTAATGAAAGCTTTTTCGACTTATTGGTGAACAGTGAAGAGTCAGTTTGGAGGTTGTATGGTTAGTTGTCATCGCTCGTATACACCTGTTAAGTAGCTGTAACTTGATTGATAGATGTGTTGCCGTTAGCAAACGTTATATTAGACTGAACGCACTAAATGTCATCAGGTTTAAAAGTCCTAATTTAAGGACAGGACTGTATCTTTAATGCCAAAATATGTTAAACTCGCTAGGTATTAGATATTTACGGTGGCACAGAGGTGACATGTGTATGTTTATGTATGTGTAAGACTTAGTAACTCGTGCGCACGACTTAATTATCTCGTGCGCACGACATAGTATCTCGTGCGCACGACTTAGTATGTCGTGCGCACGAGATAAATACAAACGTACATATTTCACCTCTGTGCCACCGTAGATATTTATGCAGAAACATACCATATCAAAACAAATACTTATGCTTACTAGTTTAATAACTAACCTAAATGTGCTTGCTTTTCCATGGTACACGTGCTTTCATATAAAGTGAAAAAGTATTAAAAAAAAATGTTTATATTTCAGTACACGGAGAGCTACTTTTATGACACGGTGCAAGAGGAAAGTTTGTATTGTTCGTTAAGTACTTCTTGATTCTTTCCGCTGCAGAGGCATAACAATCGTTCTATAAGGCAAATTATATATAAATGAAGTAGAGTATAATAGATTTCACTTAACAATAATTGACAGTTTTCCTGACACTTAACTTAACTTAACATAATTGCACCCTTGCGTTTCTGCACACTTAACCTTGATCAATGAATACCATACACTGTTATTCGAGGTGAGACTGCGCGAACGTGCAGTCCTATCTGTGTCTATGTTGTTCGCAGTTGTAGTTTATATTAAACATAATAGGCAAGTGCTGTTAATAGTTGCAAACAGTGATGGCCATATTAGCGTCTGGTTAAAACAAATCGGTCCGCTGTTAAGAGAGCGTCCACATCGAGAGTGGAAGACAGGAATCGATCCTCCATCAGTTTATAAAAAAAGACTTGAAAATTGAAATAAAATAGTATATTCCCTCCTGTGCGGTCAGGACTGTGGAATAGCTTAACATCAGTGTCATGTGGTGTCAGGAACGATAGATGTCCGGTGGTGTCAGGAATAGCGTAACGTCAGCTGTCCTGTGGTATCAGGAATAGCTTAACGATAGGTGTCCTGTGGTGTCAGGAATAGCTTAACGGAAAGATATCCTGTGGTGTCAGGAATAGCTTAACGATAGGTGTCCTGTGGTGTCAGGAATAGCTTAACGGCAAGTGTCCTGTGGTGTCAGGAATAGTTTAACAGCAGGTCTCCGGTGGTGTCAGGATTAGCTTTCCTGCAGAACTAGTAAGTTACCAATAAAACGGTCTAACATGACTGAAGTTACCATATTGTTGAAACCCGCATAAAACACCCAACAAAGAAGATAAACAACACCATACCTGCATTTCCTTGTGTAAAACTTTTCCTGGTTCCTGGAAAGTCCCATTTGTATTCTGGTATTTAAGTATCCAGTCGATTGTTTTGTGTAGAATAGTATTATCAATGAAAATATAGGGCTTGGCTTGAACAAACGATTTCACGACGAACGCCGATAACCTGAAAGAGAGCGTATATACACTTTTATTATATGCCTGTACATTTTCCGGTGGAAATATACGCAGATTGACATGCGCAAATACACCACGACAGAGTAAAATTCCGTATCTACATGCGGTGTAAATACAAGATTGTGACGTCAGACAGTGCGCGGAATACTTTCAGCGAGGTATCCCCAATAAACAATGTATTGAATCTGTATATTTAATAGTTTTTTCGCTCTTCATAGATCGTAGGTATATAATAAAAGGAATATTACGTTGCGGGAGCGATAAATGGGTACGTATTGCACGACTCGTAGCGTGGGAAAATCCATATCTTACTCGACCTTCGGTCTCGTAAGATATCGATTTTTCCACGCTACTTGTCGTGCAATACAAACCCTTTTATCGCTCCCGCAACGTAATATTCCGTATTTATTATATGCCTGTACATTTTCCGGTGGAAATACATGCAGATTGACATGCGCAAATACACCACGACAGATTAAAATTCCGTATCTACATGCGGTGTAAATACAAGATTGTGACGTCAGACAGTGCGCGGAATACTTTCAGCGAGGTATCCCCAATAAACAATGTATTGAATCTGTATATTTAATAGTTTTTTCGCTCTTCATAGATCGTAGGTATATAATAAAAGGAATATTACGTTGCGGGAGCGATAAATGGGTACGTATTGCACGACTCGTAGCGTGGGAAAATCCATATCTTACTCGACCTTCGGTCTCGTAAGATATCGATTTTTCCACGCTACTTGTCGTGCAATACAAACCCTTTTATCGCTCCCGCAACGTAATATTCTGTATGTACTTGCGATAACCCGGACAAGTGATAACTCGTATTTATATCGTTTAACTCAAAACGATTCAGCGTGACAATTGCATTGCTGTCTTGCTTTCACTACTTTAATTCATACATTAATTACCAGCTGAAAATGCATAACTTGGGGAATCATTCGAATATGCCTCTAACTCGAATTTCATCCTCTGTACAGATAACTTGCTAAAACAGCCAGTAACATTAAGTGAGAATCCTGAAGAATCTGCGTGTGTCTACAGGCTTTTGTCAAGGTATTTAAAACAGCGCTTGCTGTACAATCTTGTTCACTGCAACAATGTTTCAGAAGTCCCTGTCCGACCCGTTTGTATGTGCAAGCTGGCATTTCCCAACAGTGTATGTTCAGATCAAGACGTATATATGTCCAGTCTTATGAGAATCGTCACCTGTTGACAGAGTCTTCCGACAAGCTTGTGAAAGAAATATGTGAACATTGTCAGACTTTGTGGATATAAAGGCTGATGTGGACCTTAACAGTTCACAAATTTCCACTTGTACATCGAGGGCTTGGTGTGAAACGGTTGTAACTAAAGTCGGTATTTTTAATCACCTCGCCATAAAGTCTTTATAAGCGTTAAATCATTTTTCTTGGTAAACAATGGACATTTAGGTGCAATTCTCTGAGCAATGGCACCTAAATTTGCATTTTTTACAAAGGGGTCAAAATTACCCCTAAACCAGTGTTTTCAAAATAGGTTTTTAATTACAACCGTTTCACACCAAGCCCTAGACATGTTCCCATTGATGGGCTCATATATTAATATTTCAGGCATATCAGTTTGTAAACACATGTGGCAGATGTCCAGAGTGGTCAGTCTGTAACACTTACCACATACTTCCTGATGGATCGTTGTTACCGAATGCACTAAATGACCCGTCATCATGCTGGTACGTAAGTTCTTTTTGGTATCCTGAATCATAGAAATATGTACAAGTTAATGCAGATGGCATGCGTGACGTAAAACAACATCTTGACATCTTATGGAAGAAAACGTGTTATAAACTTGATTTTAAATAAACAAGACGTAGACGCATAGGTTCTCACACTGCTCATCAAATTAGTGATGTACATGTAAATTGAAAAAAGTTACCTTTTAACATAAATCCTTTTGATTTCATGAATGTTGCTTCATCCAGGTTATTGGTGATTTCGAGATATTTAGTGATAAATATATTTGGAGCGAAGTTTAACATATTCTGTTCCCCACAACCGTACGGCATCTTTAACAAACTCTCCAGGCCGTTAATACTGGGTCCCATCAGATCACCTGCAAAGTAGGTGAAATATATTGCCCAATTAGGCCTTCATGATCCACTATGTAAATAATCAGGGGCGTAGCTCCCTTTAGGCACTGTAGACACGTGCCTACACATTTTTTCTAAAAATGCTCCAAAATGCAGCTGCGGCGATACACGTCTGCGTAATGTATCGACCAGATCAGCCTGCGCTGTCCGCGCAGACTGATCCGGCCGACACATTCCGTCTAACAGGGATAGATAGAGTAGTGATTCCTGAAACAGAAAATCCACAGGAGGCGAAAAGTATAAATACGGGTACGCCTGTGTGGCATGCTTAGGCTGATCCGGGTCGATACTTTACGCAGAGTCCACAATGTTGATTTTCTCACGAGACGGCCTACACATTGATTATTGCCAAGCTACGCCCCTGATAATCGTTTACATATGACACTCTGTATGAATTGAAAGTCATGACAAACAAATGAATGATTCGGCAACACTCATGTTGAAGAAATAAGAGCTAAATCATTTCATTTCTCAAAATGTTGTTAAAGTCAATGCTGTATAACAATCAAACTATTCCAAAGACGAATGATTCTTTATAAATCAATCATTTTGACCACGAGCTTGGTTTATTATAATTGACATTAGTTTACATACAAGTCTTAAATTACTACAGTGAATTAAAAGAGAGACAACGTAAACTTTATTTTCGTGACATGCTTATGAACGAAATTAAGGCTAAATCCGTACTTTTAGTAAACGTGGCGTACATTCGTACGTGCCTTGCGTGACAAAATAGTTTTTCCTCCTTTTACGATTGAGACCTTGAAATGTAATATTTATAATTTTGCATGCATTATTCCTCAATGTCAGCATACTTTCCCTATATACTTACAGGTTACATAAAAGACATATGAGCTCGTTCATAAGTAAAAGGAACAAGTTGACATTTGTATAGGTACAATTCAGTTTCGGATCAGTCTGTACATCCGCATAGAATTATCAGGATCTACGCACGCTGACAGAAGTTTCTAACAAGCTTGCGTACGTAATCAATTAACAGTGAGGACTACAAACAGTCTGTGCGGGTGCACAGGCAGATCTTGATCTACACTGAGCATATAAATCACCGTGCACCTTCCCCACCATAGGGCTCATGTATACAGTTGTTAATGAACATACAAATCACATGACACCGACACTGTAATATGTTTTATGTTCAATTCATATTCAATATTTTTTGGGGGCACATACGCCAAAATCTACAATACTGTTGACAATTTGTAGTAAAAACATATTTATTACAATTTATAAAAACCTACCTATAACTGATACAGTCACCCGCTCGGAGTCTCTGACCGTACTAGGGGGGAATGATATTGGTATAACAGTACTAAACTGTGGCTGTTGGCTCAGATCTATTAACTCAGGGAAGTTATACTCCTGTGGGGTTCCTTCGGCCTGTTAACATATACAATTAAAACATATATGAATAACTGTTTTCAGAAAAATGATGAGTTCCGTTTACGCACTTCTGAAACTGCAAACATCGTCAATCGTAAACTCTTGTTGGCTGGATGTGGCCTTCTAGACAAGGGTATGGTTAATGACTTCTCAAAACCGCATAGAGTGGGCTGCTAACCTATTCATTGCATGTTATACAGTGATATTTCTACAGCAAACCACTTCACTTAATGTTTAAATTACTTTTACATATGTTCTCACTTACTGCATTACCAGTCTTTGAAAAATGTTATTGTTTAATGAATGAATATATAGCGAGTCGCTTCATGAGACTTGGAGTCTTGATTAATCTGTGCACAGTGAAGATTCGTGCGAGCCTATGTACCCGAACAGTCTCGCAAGCGCCTTCATTGTCCGTCTACATGTCATTAAGTCCTAGATATATCTTTTGACAACATTTAAAAAATGTAGACCTATCAGCTTTGTGCCAATTTAGTTTTAAATGAGATCTAGTTTGGGAGAGTCAATACACCAATTCATAGCATAATTACCTCGACAATTAACTGTTTCTTCATCGAATCAGCGGCAAACAGAGACTGGGCCGAGACATGAAGGTCAATCTTACCAATACGCCTTGGTATGATCGGGAAGTACACAGCCGTGGCAGAATTAGCTTCGACCTGGAAAATCAGAAAGTTGAACAATAACCATGAATATTACAATTGTCCTATTGTTAACACCTATTCTAATTTAACCGACACGTATCTTATGCGAGCGACTTTTATTCAAATATGTATTAAATTATACTTCCAGTTTTCTTTTGCCAAGATGGCGTTAAACTGTTTCGAAGCAGATGCCGTCGATATAACCTATCATGAGAAGGCTAATCTTTGTTAATATTTAACTGTGAAATTCTCCATATATGTAAAATAATAAATGAAAAATGAAAGTATATTACTGATATACGTACTTATTTATTGTGTATTCGTGTCTTAGATGTGCCTATTTTTAACAAAGCAACATGCCTATTATAAAACTAAATATGTATAAGTAGAAACATAGCTTGACACAGCTCTCGGGTCAAACTTTTAACCTTTCTGCAAATTACTTTATGTCAATGGCCGACGCTTTGTTTTATACAGGTTTGCTTTAAATTTAATTTTCTTCATTCAGGTGTGTCCCCTCTCTGCATTCATAATCTAATAATGTATGTGTGATTATGTCTTTGACTTAAAACATCTGAAAACATGTTAAACATTATCTGACTTAATGCGACTTTAAACAATAAGGGCGTGTCCTTTTACGCATGACATTAAACTGCAATTGTAAACAATGCATACCAGGACCCGGCTACACGATTGTGCAGTTTATTCATGGTTTACGTTGTTTGTTACTCACTCCGAGCTTGATCAGTGTTAAGCAAAGACTAACCGATAAATATATAACTAATTGTAAAAACAAGAAAGAGCGAAGATGATATCGCTTAACGGAAATCACAGTGATGACGGTTCAATATATCTAAATGATATATATAAGTATCGTACACATGTGCCATGGGTGAAACTTACTTTGACAAATCTTGCAATGTCTGCGGGATAGGCGCTTCTCCAATATGAAGTGATGTGAATGTTATCATAATCAGGATTGTTTTTCAACAACACGTATACCTAAAAATATACATTATATGTATCACCACCACAATTGTTCGAAAATAAATGTAATATATCCATACATAAAACAATCAACATGTAAACCTGCGAATGTACAAGGTTTGCGGAACGTTAATTGAACAATTTGATCTAAATGCGTTTAACTATTGATAATAGAAAGTATGAGCCTTTATTTGATTACTGCTACATGCGAGGTTCTACAATAGTTGAGCAATTTTCTTTTAACATAAACCGTCGGGATTATGTAACGGGATATACCCAGATGACCCTGTGCTGTTACAAGTAGGGGTACAAAAAGAATTGTTCGTCAAAAAGTACATCCATTCAGACTTGTCTGAGGCGTCACAGTTCAGATGAATAATACAATAACGAGCTTCAATTTAATTATATCTAGGTAAGCAAATAATATGAGCGGAATTACGAGAAAACCAACATTGTGGACTCGGCGCAAAGTATAAGCATACCGCGCAGGCTAACACGGACATACACTGTTCTCCCCTGTATATTTTCTGTTTCAGGAATCATTATGCTATACCTCTACCCCCCTGAGATGGAATGTGTCGGCCTGGATTAGCCTGCGGGGACTGCATAGGCTGATCTGGGTCGATGCATTACGCAGAGTCCATAGTGTTGGTTTTCTCGTGGAACGGCTCATATGTATTTAAATACATATGTATGTGAGCCTTATAAAGGAAAATGTACTTACGAAAGCAGGTTGGGAGTTGTAATTGAATACATTAGCTTGGATAATAACTTTCTCTCCTCGTACAACGGAGTAAGGCATGTGCAGGCGAACAAAAAATGGTAAAAACGTCTTCAGCTACAAGAGAAAAGAGCATGGGTTAGGGGCACTGTAAATAGTTATTCTTTGTCGGCCTTTTCACTACAACTCCATGATAAAGTATGATTAAAGTTTCCTCAAGACCTATAATGTACCTTTGTCTTTTCTGACGTTAATAAGTTGACCTTTGTGTTAGTAAGTTAGTACGAAAGTACGAATACTGTATTACAGTAACATGTGTGTAAACATCAACACAACAATAGCATTAAATGTACAACACAACAGCCGACCAATGGACTTATACATGTAGGTCATTTCTTTTCAATATACATAAATAAGAAATCAGAATTTATCGTTTTAAATCTTAGATTAGGGAGCTTTAAATGTTGATACTTGTCGAAATATTAATACATATTAGCTTTAGTATCATTTTACCTTTCATAAAGAGTTATCAGATGTTTTAAATGAGTGAAGCTTTTTCATAAACAAATGAACTATTCACGTACTAGTTCGAAAAAAATACAATGCAGTTATTCAAGCATTTTGATAATGTATATGCATATCTAACGATCCAATTCAGTTTAATTTATTTGAATAAGATTACAAAGAATATGATATTGATTAGTTCGTTTCCATGTTACATTCATCCTGACTATAAGTTTCCTTAATCAACCGTTTTTTGTTTGAATGGCCGTCGTATTTAAAACAAATATATATGTTTCCTGATGATGTTTTATTCAAATAGTATATCGAGGGCTTGGCGTGAAACGGTTGTAACTAAAAACCTATTTTGAAAACCCTGGTTTAGGGGCAATTTTAACCCCTTCGTAAACAATGCAAATTTAGATGCCATTGATCAGAACGAGCAATGGCACCTAAATTTCCATTGTTTTACCAAGAAAAAATACTTAAGCGGCTTATAAAGACTTTATGGCGAGGTTATTAACCTTGGTAAAACAAATACCAATTTTAGTTACAACCGTTTCACGCCAAGCCCTCGATATAGCACTTACGTTAGCCGAGTCAGAGAGTCCTAGCCCCGAGTCTGGGTGTATAGCGAACGCCGTTGCCACCCACGATGTGATGGTGTCTGGTACGGTATCCTCGAATACAGCTGTACCGTTGGTCCTATGAGAGATACCAGTGCATAGTTAGACAACTAGAGGACACGATAATATTTAGTATACATGTTATTGATCTGAATTATTGATAGTTAGAAACCATGTGTAACAAACAGATCGATCTTATGCATCGATGATGTCATATCAATTATACTTTTATTTCATTGATTAATTACTACGTGATTTTGAGAAAATAACTGTATTACTTTTGTGAAGTTTTACTCTATATCTCTCTTTAAACTAATCTTAAGAAATCGATTTCCATTTATTTATATATATAACACTTGATAACAATACATTTTATAATTAATGCTGATAAAACGATGGATTCGTACAATCGGTAAATACATTGTGATCTAAACATGCGACTACTTGAAGATAATATTTGATGCTGCAACCACCAAAAGTTAAACTAAACACAATAGTTATGATATCACCCGTGTTGAAATGTGGTAATAACCCACTATATACGGCATCCCAAACTATACTTAGTCAATGCACATGGGGTGTGAAAATAGCCTTTATCTGTCTAGACAGGCATGCGAATCTTTGTAAACACACAGTTTAATCAGAGCTGCAGTTTTGCTATTACATATAATACAGCTTTTGATTCAATAAAGCAGACATTTAGCACAATAACTAACAATACAAGCGTACCAATACTACAAAGTAATAGTAACAATCCGTGCATGAGTGTTTGGTAATGACGATGTATTAATTTGTAGTTTAAAAGTTATACTACAAGGAAACATACGAGATTGACGATTTCCACAACCAGGTTTCTGGGAATAATTTTCTGACCCTTTGTACAGGTTTTAATTCAGTCTTCTTTGACGCACCCGACAGAGACCGAAATGCCATTGGGGCTGGAGCAGCTTGCATCATATTAACACCAGCATCCATAAACGCCATTCGTTCCATTGGCATAGCTACGGGTCCTTGCCAAGCTAGAGACAATAAATATATGTTATAAAGCGATAAGCACTCAGGTGTTGTCCTTTCTACATTAGCTCCTTTCAACATAATGTATTAAATCAGCAATTCACAACGGTGACTGTCAGTTGACGGTGAAATGTGCCAAAATACTATTCTGTGCAGAGCAACTATTCACCTGTATATGAACTGTATATCAAGAAAGTCCGCCTTGTGACAATAGAGACCAGTGAAAATCTTGACCAACCACAGCATTTGCGAATTATGATTTTATTATACACTATCGAAACAAATAAGAAAAAGAACACTGTGCGATTTAAAAAAAAAAAAAATGTACAATTTGAAAAAGGAACACTAAACAATTTGATGTACACATATATCTTTATCTGCACTTGTCTTTTTGTTAGGCTTATCTTTTCTTACACATGCTAACTTGCAAATCAATTACTGAGACAATAATGTGACTATTACGTGACTGATTTCGATGTCCAAAGCCAAGTTTCTGGAAATATGCTTCTAACGGATGTCATTGTTAGCTTTTCTTGGAAGTGTTGATGACATTGCAAAATCATTGCTTTTTCTGTTGTTGTTGTTGTTGTTGTAGTAGTTATTGGATTCATAGTTCCGAATACAAACATTCTGCTGTTACTCGAATAAGCTAGGAAATGCAAGGTCTCAGTCGTTTAGCCTTAATATGCATTAAATAACTTTGAAAAAGATATTTGTCGATTCAGGATTTACTATTTAACAAATACTTCCGAGTCATTTGGAAAATACAGTGCAAAATGGACGGGCTTGTTTCATTTACTATTTAACAAAACTCAAAAGAAGTAATGAGTAAGAAGCCCTGTAACTCAGCTACATGTACCTTTACATTGTCAATTGTGATAAAACAGTTATCCGGACTACATATTTTGCAAATAAAATAAACAAATTATTTACATAATTAGCATTGTGTCATGACAATTAAAGAGTCTCATTTCAACAAGTCTAACTTTTAAACTGTCTACATTTAAATAAGTGTAACTTTGCATGTGTTATATGTGAGTAAATACACCAGTATACAGTGCAATGTGCAGATAAATAGAGACCATAACCTAAGGACTACATCAATTACATAGCGTATTTTGATTTCCATAACCAGGTTTCTGGAAAATCTTTACGAACACGAGTTGGTTTTATCAGTTCAGATTTTGATGATAGGCTATCTATGACATCTCTAGCCATTGTGACCGGACCCGGGCCAGAAAGGAAGCTAACCCTTCGAAATGCATGTAGACGTCGCCTATTTCTCCTCACTTGAAAATAAATCATTAACTCTAAATTAGAGTGAGTGTTTTGACAGAAACAGTATTGAATGTATTGAAATATATGTATGAAAATGAGACACTGCTTATCAGTGTATAACAATCAAGCCGTCTAAGTAACTAAACAAGAGAAAGTTGATGCCAAGGCATCAATGTCGCCGGAAAAGACTGCATTGATTTATTTATGTATTCTTGACTTTCCTTAGTCTATTCAAACATTAGGACCGTTGAAATGAAAACATTTACTTATAAATTTTATATTCATACTTACATTAGGGTATCTATAAAAAATTAACGAAATGTGTACACATTTATCTTGGCTTAAATTTAATTTTGCTGTTGTTACTTATTAAATAATAGTATTCATTCATATAATTTCAATGTTTGTCAATCTTATTCGAATCACAAGGTAAATATCCTGATATTGCTTTAAAGGGAGGTAATTTGAAGAAAACAAAAGTCTTCAAAAGGAGAAATATATCAGCATTACCGTCTACAGTTTAAATTGTTCTATTGTTTGTGGATTTAAAAATGTTCTTTTTTTCTTATTTCTACATATACAACGAAATATTGCGGCTTCTCTTTGACGCTTTGCGTCAAACATTCGTCTTGTACTTGTCTAAAATAAAATAATATCACTCGCTTTTTCATATCGAAATGCGCATGCGCGAAAATCGATGTTAAAGGTCACGAACCTACACAACAGAATAGGGTCTATATTTAGCTTAGAAACAGTTCCTACTTTAGATATTCATGGATTAACATTATTAAATGAATTCTACACAAATCAAGACATCTCTTTGAACATGAAAACAACATTAAGTAAGTTAAAATTGCTATTAAAAGGAGAATCCGAAATTGACCTCAATGATGACACATAAGAGTCTGCATTAGGGGGTGTTGGTTCACGTCTTGAAGGGACCACTTTTGTCTTCGTAAATAAGACAAAAAACTTAAATGCGAGTGAAATAAAAAAAAACTGCAAACATTAAAAAATCGGAATATTTATTTCATTTTAGATGTGTCATTTATTAGTGTTCGTAAACAACCACAATTGTAATATGTTCAAATCATCTAGATTTGTTTCTTTCTAATAATAAGCCGCCCTCCCATGTGATTTCCGAAAAGCTATTAAAAATAGAAGTCGCGGGCTTCTGCCCGGCGACTAATAAAATCTAAAGGTGTCAGAAACATTTCACTCCAATGTAATATCCTTTTGTACTGAAATAGATTCTGGAAACCAAAAATCACACCAGACGAGCAACGTTTAGTCTCATAAAGATTACCCAGTATATAATACTTATTGTTTCACTGTAAACAGTAAACAATCATTAAGGAATTATCATATATTACTCCGTAGATAGTCGGTGGATCATCCAAATTGTTGTCATGAGCTCATGAACTTCATATCTGATATATTCGCTCGTTATTTCGCCACTGATGACAATACAGAGAAGCTTAAAGTCGCACGATGAACCCACGATATCTGTATGAGCTCACCTATGGGAGAAGTTGCAGGCTGGCTTTCGCGAACAGTGTATAACCGCCTACTCTGATCAAGATATACAATGTGCACATATTACTTTAGACAAACATGCCCAGAATGTTATGTCAAATTGTGCAGAACCTGATAATACTGAATAGTTGATCTGATCATCCACTGTTCAGTAATACCAATGTGTATATTGTCCTCCGGACGGGTACATATGATCATGAAATTTAAACCACATCATACAAACCGACTTTAAGAGGTTTTACATCATGGCTATGATTGAATCCTTGAACAACCTAATTGTTGGGATACTCATTCTATTGATAGTCTACTAAATTGATTGCTTGATTGAGGTTTAACGCCGTTTTCAACAATGTTTCAGTCATATCACGGCTGTCAGTTCACCTACTCATATGTTTCATGGTTTACTCACATCAGTACTCCACACTACATACTTTCCAAGCAACTTTTCCACATAGACTGTTAGCCTATTGGTGAAAGACGAATGACGCTTGTCACAGTTACTTTTGTCAAACGTCGTAAAGAATTTGGCCGAGCCGGGTTTCGACCTCACAACCCCTGGATTAAACAGCCCGCGTCGCTACCGACTGAGCTACCGGGGCTCGTCTACTAAATAGGGAACCTCGTAACTGTGCACAAACTGATCTGACTCTGTGCTGGTCGCAACTTCCCGAATGTCACTTTTCCTAAAGCACGACCAAAACACTTTATGTCAGAGGTTATATATATATATTTTTTTTTTTACCAGAGATTGATGATTCTAAATGTGTACTTACATTCTCTGTGGTCATACACGAGAGCATCTGTCAAGTATACTACACCAGCGTTCTGTAAACATAAATTATAATTTTATAATTAACTACTTTAATTGACTTCTTTTTGTTCTTAACTTTAACCCAATTTAGACTAGTGAAGATACGGACCAGTCGTCGCATACTCACATTCTGATAGGCCTTTGCACTTTTAGTAAATTAGATTTCAAGAAACGTCTGTACAGCAGTATCCATTTGGATCATATGCATGACAATCCACATGTATGCACGTATTTTCAACACGTGTACTAATTACGTTAAGCCTTGGTTTTCGAACACCGCTCAGTTATATATATGTGTGCCAAATAATTGCCTATTAACTATTAACCCTTTCCCTCATATAGACGCTTTCTGACGCCTCTGCAGCAGACGGCTTTTTGAAAACATAGTGACAAAAGGAGAAATTGCACAAAACGTGCAATTTCTCCTTTTGCCACAATGTTTTCCACTTTTTGTCATAGGTTATCCATTCAACTATGGAGATTTTCTATTTTTTGACAAAATACGTTCAAAGTCGTCTGCTGCAGAATTGCCGTATGAGGGAAAGGGTTAAGAAAGGAAACATCAAGACCACCTTAAATTACGGATAACTACGCATATGAAGTGGTGATAACGCATACCACTATAAAGTCGGGGATGATATAGTTATGTTGAGAAGGTCTAGTCTGTTTAACAGTATTATTCCTTGAAACTTTCTGTAAAAGAATAATTATCAATCGTCTGTTTGCAGTGTTTATCATACTTTTCTTTATGGCGCTGACTAATAAATCTCGTATATATAAATTCAAAGAATTTAGTGGAGATGTTTCACTTAATGAAGAACACCCTTTAAACATTTATCCCACAGAGATCTTGCGACGTCGTAATACCTAATTGTGATTCGTCCTTGTACTTTGATTGAATTACATTCATCGTAATAAAACTGCACGAATGCACATGCTAATCTTAGTCTACAGTTTCGTAATATCAGCTAAAACATGTTCATAATAGGATACTAAGTCATCGGCTTTCATCAAAAACCTAGCGTAAGACAATTGCGAACAGCGCAGAGCCAAAATCAGTCAGCGCATGCGTAGTGCTAGTCATGCTATATTCAATGTTCGCTACTTAGTCATAGAAGGTTAGAAGAATCCTCTGTGAAGAAGTTTCTATTTTGAATACTTAGTATGGAAGGACAGGCAGATCTTTTGACACACTTTTGATCAATTCGTTAAGGTTTGTTTTCGCGTTGAGCGGAATAAAGATTCCACACGGATTTATATGTTATGTTTAGCCTACCTGGAATACGTCTTCCGTGTCAACGCCCCCTGTCGGCATAGGCCATCTCCAACAAAACCAATCACATGCAAATGAATTACGTCCCTTACTGTCAAATGATTCGAGTTCAGAACGCACCTACAATTATGATATACACACTATGTAAATATCGATCATCACACTCATCCTGCTGCACCATTGAAAATGATATCATCAGCCTTCATTTGCATATGTTAGTACTTTCGGTAATACTTTAGAGTGAAACATAAACAAAATAGAGTACGTATTGGTCAGCAGTTTCTGTCTCATGTTTGTACCCATGATTTGAGGTTAAAATCTTACAAACGTCAAGGTAAGAACAAGTGATCTTGACGATGTAGAGAGCAATACAAATTAATAATAAATATACGAAAAAAAAACATAAATGGTTTTTTTCGCTTATAGGTAACAGGTGTGAGATTTTTTTTTTTTTTTTTTTTTTTTTTCAATAAACCATGAAGCTTTTTGAAATGAAACTGGAAAAATGCATGGGGGCCGCCATTTTGGATATGTATAAAAAGCAGACGTAAAACACAGATTGAAAATGATTGTCGTCTTTTTAATCAGTTTTCTTAAATCGGTAATTTGGGTTTGTATAAAATTAGCAGAAAAACACGGATTGAAAATGATTGTCGTCTTTTTAATCATTTTTTTTTTAAATCAATATTTAAGATCATTAAAGTGCTGTGTTATGTGGGAATTAACATGTACGAATAGTTAAAAATAAATGAAAATCTGTAAGAAATATGTTTTCCCGTTCGTCAAAAAAACGGTAGCATTAGCCTTCTACGCCCGAAACTAAATTTTGACTGTATCGTAGCCAGAGAAGGACGTGACGTCATTTCCGTTACACTTCATCTTGGCGTAACGTTAATGAAGCGACGTCGTTTCCCGCAATAAAGTGGTATCAACATGAAAGAGCCCAACTTCCTATACATGAGCTATTGACTCACTCATTCAAAGTATAATTATTTATCAAACATTGTGGCAAAAGGATAACTTTCTCATAAGGAGCAATTGTTCTTCTGGCGGCAATCTTTTCCTAAATCGTCTGTTGCATAGGCCTCAGAAACCGTCTCTAATAGGGAAAGGGGTTAGCAGAAATGTGACCCCTTACATAATTTGTTCCAGTCATATTGACTGGTTGAAAAAGGCAATCGCCAGGTGGCATCAGAAAAGGGCTGATCTATTTGCTTCTTTACCATAATGCAGGTGATCGATTAAGGATCATCTTGGCCCTCATGTTTTAACCTCGTTCATTATAAATGTATTCCTTGATTTTCTGAAAGTCTTTACTTTATTATTTTATGTTCGTAATAATAGACGACAGCAATACGAATTCCAAATATGTTTTGATAATGCAAGAAGCATGACATTAACATTATTATTGTCTAGTCAATTACTTATAAATCCTTTTTTATGGCTAAAGTATGCTCTTTAATTTGTGTTTATAATTATCTTGCGTTTTTTCGTAAATAGGTAGCACCTATAGATATATTATTTCTTAATGCAATGCTGCTTCCCCAATGTGTAGGGAATGAGTTAAACGTGGACTTAACCAAGGTGATTTTCGAGGACTTAAGAAAACATTAATGCAAAGGGATAAAATGCTAATCATCACTTGAATAATATACATTTTATATAAATTTCTATTTTTGGCCTAGAAACTTCCAAAGTTGCCTTATTCATATTTGTTGTATGTGTGAAGTGTTAATGGAGATCATACCTGGTCCTTCGTTATATCGTTTCCAGATTTCAATAGGAGGACGCTCTTATCAACTGCCAGAATATTGATCTTTGACCCGGGATCGGCTCTGACAGTAACACTGATTTTAGCTGCCGGCTGTGCAATAGATCTATTGAACTCGATAGAAACCTGAAGAACATAAAGTGTTGGTAGTTAAGGGCCAAATAGTTGAAGGGTAAGTCATTTGTTACTATCCATTGAATAAAAGGCAGAATCGGGTTTTCCAAACAAATGATAGAACGTGTTTTTGTACCGTCGATATAGGGATACTGATGATCTGAAACTTGAGCCCAAACTGGTAAGCTTGCACTTTTAAGAAAGGTAAGCATTTGTTAAAAAAACGTATGTGTTGATATAAAGGGTAACTAAATTGAAGAATACGTGGGGTAAATATCTGCAGAATGTTATTTGTTCTTAAGTTATTCCGAATATTTACTATCATGTATATGTCAAATGGTCAGGCTGTGCTTACGCATGTCTAAAGGACTAATCTACAATTGTTTTGATTTTACAACAATGCTGTCTAATGTTTTTTCAAAATATCGAAAGTTAATCTAAACATTATGAACGTGTTCAAGTACCTGATTATCGAATATATCATCGATGTTAAACGACAGTCCATCAGCTATGATCTCACCATCTGGTCTTACGTAGAATACCATGACTTTAGCCTTTGGTGCCATTTCCGAGGTCACGGGAAAACGTAACATTCCACTCGTGAGATTTACTTTACCTGATTCTACTGTAAAACCTTTTGACATAACCTGAAGTCCAGTAATATATGTCATTATATAATAATAAATGAATCACTTATTTATGTCCATTATTAATGTCAGCATTTGGCATAACACGATAGAGAGTGTATTTACCAAAGCAACGTTTGCATACCCGTGGCGCTAACATTTATCGTGTTCTAACTGTCTGGATATTTATGACGCCATTTCATATATTACGGGTCACTGATCTCAAATCTGCATACTAAATATCCCTACTAAAACATTCTGACTTGTTTAAGCACAGTACATTTCTAAGTAATATAATTATGTAGCATACTTTTAATCTAAATAAGGAGAGGAAACCCCATGTTTTAACGTTTTAGCTATTAAACAAAGTGAACATAATCTTGACTAACCTGAAACATTGCAGTCCCGTTCTTTTCGGTGGATCTAACGTCAATCTCGGCGGGAAAACCAGTCTACAATGAGTCAAACATGTTAATATGGGCCGTTCCACGAGAAAACCAACATTATGACCTCTGCGTAATGTATTGACCAAGATCAGCCTGCGCCATCCGTGCAGACTAATCCGGGTCGACACATTCCGTCTCAGGGGAATAGAGGTATAGAGTAATGATTCCTGAAACAGAAAACCTACAGGAGGTGAAAAAAGTATGTCCGGGTTAGACTGCGCGGCATGCTTAGGCTGATCCGAGTCGATACTTTACACAGAGTCCACAATGTTGGTTTTCTCGTAACTCGGCTCATATTTAATCGAAGAGGGTCTTTACCTATATACAAAAGTGAGTTATAATAAAGGGACATTTCCTAAAGCGAAGATTGTGGCCAAACAGTGCCTCTGCCTGCAATGCATATATTAGACAATTGTGATCCTGTTTATTTATAATAGTCAAAACGAGTATGTAATGCTGTACTCTGATTTGTCTGTTTCATGTCGGACTATGCAGGCAAATACTCTGTGACGGATTCAGATTACACTTAAACATTGAGTGCATGGGCAAGTGCTAGTCAAGAGTTGTAAGATTATTGGTGATTCGGATAGCATATTCCCGAGTACAATCCATATACACTGATATCAATTCTGCGCTCTTAATATCGAGGTGAACATGAAAGTATAACTTAGAGTTATAATCTAAAATTATAACATGGCATGTAATTACGAAATTGCTGAATCAATAATTTTAAAAATGTTGAATATCAAGCAAGTTATGAAATTTAGTAAAGGCTTCTACGATGGAAACTATATTTCGAGCCAGTTGGTACCTACCCTGGGTGTTTCTGTCAAAAGTTTAAGTTGTATAAAACTGTTACTTGGTGACTGGGCCCTGTTCACCGACAGGTAAGCATTACTTTTTCTAAATTCTGCCTGGAAATAGAAATTAAAACGTACATTTAAAAGATCATTTTTGAAAACATATAAAACGATTAAAAAGGGAGTATATATACACATGAATTAATAAAGAATACATTAACATGTTGAGAACACATTTTAACCTTTGTCCGTCTATTTCGCAACACTGAAGATCAAGATGTGTCTACCAAGTCCAGCTATCTCAGGCGTTAGCGCCGCGGGATTTTAAATCCATCGGTTGTGAGTTCGAATCAATGTTTGGTCAACAATCTTTCCGACGTTTGACAAAAGTCAATGCAACAAGCGTTTTTTTGTTTCTTCTGCCAATTGATTAACAGTCTTCGTAGAAATGCAAACAGTAGAATTATAAATACAGACATATGCTACGAAAGGCAGTTGTATGAAGTACCGGCGTTGAATCCAAATCAATCAATCACAAGAAAACCCTTTAACCAAGATACATGTAATACTGTTCGTCTAGGTGTATCCTTCAGATTAATTTATTTTCGGTCGCAAAGTTTGATAAGCTTTTAAATTTGATGGTTGTCCGCCAATCAAAGTTATATACAGTACATAAAAACCAGTGTGTGTTCATCACCTTTTTTTAATGCAGTTCTTTTTATTTATTAGTCGTATATCCGAAAAGACCATATTTCACTTCAAATACATCTGAAAAGGGCACTTACATCAAAAGAAACTCGGGTTATATCATCAGGGATCGAAATTGGTATTTCAACAACGCCATCTGCTGGGATACTCAGTATCATGGGAGGTTGTTTCAGCGTTTCGTCACGTGGCCACCACCACCTGGGTTCGATCATTCTCAATGGCCTTATTGGCTTTACAATTACAGCCAATTGTCCTACAAAAAAGAAGTCATTTATTAGCGCTGAGGCTTAGACTAGTTATTTACTGATATTAAAAGATACCGGAAAAGCAATTTATTACACAAGGTTTACCATAATGTTAAACTTATCAATATGATTGCGCATTTAATTTTCATTAACAAATCGAAACAAGATAATTTAGCTGATATATTAAACTTTTATAAAATGCACATTGAAGATTATTTACCGTCTATCATTACTGGAGTTGATGGAGTTGTTGTTGTTGTGGTTGTTGTTGTTGTAGTTGTTGTTGTTCTTACTTCAGGCCTATAGAACGTTATCTTGACAGTGGCCTTTCCGGACGGAATGTTTGCAGGAGAACCGTCTTGTTCTGAAACCTTCAGCTATATAAACAAAGACTAGTGTTAAACAATGTTCGCTTATTAGAACTAATATATTGAGTTTATACATTATGAGATAGTGTTTATGATGTATGCTGAATACGTATAATGGCAGCTATCATGTTCATAAGAAACGATGAGAGTTCACAAATTGCAATTTAATCATATATTCTGCAGCAGACGAGTTTGAACTTATTTTTAAAACAATTAGAAACTCTCTTTAATTGAATGGATAACCTATGACTAAAAGTGGAAAACATTGTGGCAAAAGGAGGAATTGCTCGTTTTGAGCAATTTCTTCTTTTTCCACTATGTTTTCAAAAAGCCGTCTGCTACAGAGGAGTCAGAAAGCGTCTATATGAGGGAAAGGGTTAAACATACCCGATTAATGAAATGAAGTGTAAATGGCTTTTTAACAACGCTGTTCAATTACTTAACCAGCTCTGCCCGATCTGAAGATATGAGCGTACGTTGCAGGTTACAGAAAACACACAACACCATTGCACCCTAACGCAACATGTACTTATGTGTTGTGTATAAACTCAAGGAAATATATGGGTAGGACGTTGAAACACGACGGACATACTACGGGAAAAGGCCGTATATCAACTATATTGATATTCTTTTGAATGTCGAATATGTTAATTCAAATGGTTACTCAATGATTGCAGTTTACAACAGCATGTTATTGAGCGCGATCATAGATCATAGGCATCCGTGACGTCACAGTAATGAGAAATAAGTGCGGATTTTGAGTCATAAGCAGTCCGTGACGTCACAGTAATGAGAAATAAATGCGGATTTTGAGTCATAAGCAGGTCATCATCATTTTTGTGTTAATATGAGCCTTCCTGAGAGAAAACCAACATTGCGTAAAGTATCGAACCAGATCAGCCTAAGCATGCCTCGCAGGCTTACCTCGATAGACACTTTTCGCCTCCTGTGGATTTTCTGATTCAGGAATCTTTACTCTATACCTCTATCCCCATGGGACATAATGTTACAGCCCGGAACAGGCTGATCTGTGTCTATACATCCCGCAGAGGCCATAATGTTGGTTTATTCGAGGGACTGCTCAATTATTATGTTTGTTTATTGGTCAGCGGTCACAGCTAGGATTTTCGTACATGTATGAGTACAGGCTTTGTTGAGCATGGCATTAATGGTGCAAACTCTTAAAAGGGTTACGGTTTAGAAACCATAACTAATTTATCTTCAGATGTATTCTATTTTATTCACGTGTCAGAGGTAACAACTACGGTGTTTGTACATGTTTGCGTACTTCGTGCGCCATTGCGCAGGCACATCAGAGTCTTCACTGTTTGCCCGAGTAATCTACCTACCACGACACATTTCTAGTTCACATTGACGTTAACCTACCACTGCTGTATAAGCCATTCCAGGTTTAAAGTTACGAGGTAACGATTCCGGGAATTCCAGTTTAATCGGATTTTCGAAGAACTGAACTTCATCGTTGGCAGTCATCCTGGCCCCCGTTAACGTCTCAGTAACGTTGGCTTCAAACATGATGTAAGAATTTCCCAAATACTTTTGAATTCCATTAAGTTGGCCCTTCGTTAAGGTGAATGATTCTGTACCATCAATCTAAAAAAAACAATGGTGAACTTATTCATATGCGTATATATAAATAACATTTTCTGAGGAAATTTCGATATCGACAAACAATTCTTTGAATTGACATCTCTTCCCGAAAGGGTTAAAACTGTAGTATTCTTTCATCAATAAAAGCGATAAATACTCTGAGGGAACCTTTCGCAATAATACGGGTTTTTTTAAATTAAAAAAATATCGTTTACAATGCCTTATACCAAAATAGTCTCCCTTCATCAAAAGAGTAGGCTACATCTTCGGCTACATTTTGAAGTATGATATTTGTGCCCAATGGCGGACATCGCTTGGAAAATAGGGAAATGGAGACATTTATCATGTCCGTGGCTTACTAAAGTTGTCATCTTCACAAGCGGTAGTGGAAATTGTGAAGAGTATATTGCAAATAAAAAGACACCAAAGCCGAAGCTGTAATCGAAACACTGCGGTCTTTATTATGTATATTGTTCACATATTCGGTAAGCTTATCAAATGCTTTACTTTAGTTGTACTTGTATTTCACTTACAGGGAACTTCAATTCGACCTCCTTACTGATTTTGATACGGGTACCATTTATCCAGTTGAAATTTGGCCATTTTGTTTTAACCCTCAAACTGACCATACCCTTCACGGATTTTCCGTATGTATATCTGTTAAAAAGAAGGACACAATTTTAAAAAAAATGTAATTACTACTTTGAAAAAGTGTATTTTTACATATGCATAATTTGAAAATAAAAATTCATATCACATAAGTATGTTTGAAAAGTAATACTTTTTGCGCATCCACAGAATGTTAATACTCGTAAATAATCCATACATCCGTGTTGTTCTGCTAGCTACACGTGTAAAAGACTCGTAAATAATCAATACATCCTAGTTGTTCTGCTAGCTACACGTGTTCAAGACTCGTAAACAATCCATACATCCGTGTTGTTCTGCTAGCTACACGTGTAAAAGACTCGTAAATAATCCATACATCCGGGTTGTTCTGCTAGCTACACGTGTAAAAGACTCGTAAATAATCCATACATCCGTGTTGTTCTGCTAGCTACACGTGTAAAGAACTCGTAAACAATTAATACATCCGTGTTATTCTGCTAGCTACACCTGTAAAAGACTCGTAAATAATCCATACATCCGTGTTATTCTGCTAGCTACACCTGTAAAAGACTCGTAAATAATCCATACATCCGTGTTATTCTGCTAGCTACACCTGTAAAAGACTCGTAAATAATCCATACATCCGTGTTATTCTGCTAGCTACACCTGTAAAAGACTCGTAAATAATCAATACATCCGTGTTGTTCTGCTAGCTACACCTGTAAAAGACTCGTAAATAATCCATACATCCGTGTTATTCTGCTAGCTACACCTGTAAAAGACTCGTAAATAATCAATACATCCGTGTTGTTCTGCTAGCTACACGTGTAAAGAACTCGTAAACAAGTAATACATCCGTGTTATTCTGCTAGCTACACCTGTAAAAGACTCGTAAATAATCCATACATCCGTGTTGTTCTGCTAGCTACACCTGTAAAAGACTCGTAAATAATCCATACATCCGTGTTATTCTGCTAGCTACACCTGTAAAAGACTCGTAAATAATCAATACATCCGTGTTGTTCTGCTAGCTACACGTGTAAAGAACTCGTAAACAAGTAATACATCCGTGTTATTCTGCTAGCTACACCTGTAAAAGACTCGTAAATAATCCATACATCCGTGTTGTTCTGCTAGCTACACCTGTAAAAGACTCGTAAATAATCCATACATCCGTGTTGTTCTGCTAGCTACACCTGTAAAAGACTCGTAAATAATCCATACATCCGTGTTATTCTGCTAGCTACACCTGTAAAAGACTCGTAAATAATCCATACATCCGTGTTATTCTGCTAGCTACACCTGTAAAAGACTCGTAAATAATCCATACATCCGTGTTATTCTGCTAGCTACACCTGTAAAAGACTCGTAAATAATCCATACATCCGTGTTGTTCTGCTAGCTACACCTGTAAAAGACTCGTAAATAATCCATACATCCGTGTTTTTCTGCTAGCTACACGTGTACAATACTCGTAAATTATCAATACATGCGTGTTGTTCTGCTAGCTACACGTGTACAAGACTCGTAAATAATCAATACATGCGTGTTGTTCTGCTAGCTACACGTGTAACAGACTCGTAAATAATCAATACATCCGTGTTGTTCTGCTAGCTACACGTGTACAAGACTCGTAAATATTCAATACATCCGTGATGTTCTGCTAGCTACACGTGTACAAGACTCGTACATAATCAATACATCCGTGATG
Source organism: Serripes groenlandicus (assembly GCA_031761405.1). NCBI lineage: Eukaryota > Metazoa > Mollusca > Bivalvia > Cardiida > Cardiidae > Serripes > Serripes groenlandicus. The sequence continues at coordinate 357,074 of JASEVX010000156.1, read as the reverse complement.
TTCTGCTAGCTACACGTGTAAAAGGGAGACACATCGTAAATAATCTATTCATCCGTGTTCTTCTGCTAGCTACACGTGTAAAAGACTCGTAAATAATCCATACATCTGTGTTTTTCTGCTAGCTACACGTGTAAAAAGGAGACACATCGTACATATTCAATACATCCCTGATGCTCTGCTAGCTACACGTGTAAAAGACTCGTACATATTCAATACATCCGTGATGCTCTGCTAGCTACATGTGTAAAAGGGAGACACATCGTAAATAATCCATACATCAGTGTTGTTCTGCTAGCTACACGTGTACAAGACACGAAAATAATCAATACATCCGTGTTGTTCTGCTAGCTACACTTGTAAACGACTCATAAATAATCAATACATCCGTGATGTTCTGCTACCTACACGTGTAAAAGGGAGACACATCGTAAATAATCTATTCATCCGTGTTCTTCTGCTAGCTACACGTGAACAAGACTCGTAAATAATCAATACATCCATGTTGTTCTGCTAGCTACACGTGTAAAAGACTCGTAAATAGTCAAAACATCCGTGTTGTTCTGCTAGCTACACGTGTACAAGACTCGTAAATAATCAACACATCTGTGTTGTTCTGCTAGCTACACGTGTACAAGACTCGTACATATTCAATACATCCGTGATGTTCTGCTAGCTACACGTGTAAAAGGGAGACACATCGTAAGTAATCAATACATCCGTGTTGTTCTGCTAGCTACACGTGTAAAAGACTCGTAAATAATCAATACATCCGTGTTGTTCTGTAACTACACTTGTAAACGACTCGTAAATAATCAATACATCCGTAGTGTTCTGCTAGCTACACGTGTAAAAGGGAGACACATCGTAAATAATCTATTCATCCGTGTTCTTCTGCTAGCTACACGTGTAAAAGACTCGTAAATAATCAATACATCCGTGTTGTTCTGCTAGCTACACTTGTAAACGACTCGTAAATAATCAATACATCCGTGGTGTTCTGCTAGCTACACGTGTAAAAGGGAGACACATCGTAAATAATCTATTCATCCGTGTTCTTCTGCTAGCTACACGTGTAAAAGACTCGTAAATAATCAATACATCCGTGTTGTTCTGCTAGCTACACTTGTAAACGACTCGTAAATAATCAACACATTCGTGTTGTTCTGCAAGCTACACGTGTAAAAGACTCGTAAATAATCAATACATGCGTGTTGTTCTGCTAGCTACACCTGTAAAAGATTCGTAAATAATCCATACATCCGTGTTGTTCTGCTAGCTACACGTGTAAAGAACTCGTAAACAATTAATACATCCGTGTTATTCTGCTAGCTACACCTGTAAAAGACTCGTAAATAATCCATACATCCGTGTTATTCTGCTAGCTACACCTGTAAAAGACTCGTAAATAATCCATACATCCGTGTTGTTCTGCTAGCTACACGTGTACAAGACTCGTAAATAATCAATACATGCGTGTTGTTCTGCTAGCTACACCTGTAAAAGACTCGTAAATAATCTATTCATCCGTGTTGTTCTGCTAGCTACACGTGTAAAAGACTCGTAAATAATCAATACATGTGTGTTGTTCTGCTAGCTACACGTGTACAAGACTCGTAAATAATCAATACATGCGTGTTGTTCTGCTAGCTACACGTGTAACAGACTCGTAAATAATCAATACATCCGTGTTGTTCTGCTAGCTACACGTGTACAAGACTCGTAAATATTCAATACATCCGTGATGTTCTGCTAGCTACACGTGTACAAGACTCGTACATAATCAATACATCCGTGATGTTCTGCTAGCTACACGTGTGTAAAAGGGACACACATCGTAAATAATCTATTCATCCGTGTTCTTCTGCTAGCTACACGTGTAAAAGACTCGTAAATAATCCATACATCTGTGTTTTTCTGCTAGCTACACGTGTAAAAAGGAGACACATCGTACATATTCAATACATCCGTGATGCTCTGCTAGCTACACGTGTAAAAGACTCGTACATATTCAATACATCCGTGATGCTCTGCTAGCTACATGTGTAAAAGGGAGACACATCGTAAATAATCCATACATCAGTGTTGTTCTGCTAGCTACACGTGTACAAGACACGAAAATAATCAATACATCCGTGTTGTTCTGCTAGCTACACTTGTAAACGACTCATAAATAATCAATACATCCGTGATGTTCTGCTAGCTACACGTGTAAAAGGGAGACACATCGTAAATAATCTATTCATCCGTGTTCTTCTGCTAGGTACACGTGTACAAGACTCGTAAATAATCAATACATCCATGTTGTTCTGCTAGCTACACGTGTAAAAGACTCGTAAATAGTCAATACATCCGTGTTGTTCTGCTAGCTACACGTGTACAAGACTCGTAAATAATCAATACATCCGTGTTGTTCTGCTAGCTACACGTGTACAAGACTCGTACATATTCAATACATCCGTGATGTTCTGCTAGCTACACGTGTAAAAGGGAGACACATCGTAAGTAATCAATACATCCGTGTTGTTCTGCTAGCTACACGTGTAAAAGACTCGTAAATAATCAATACATCCGTGTTGTTCTGCTAGCTACACTTGTAAACGACTCGTAAATAATCAATACATCCGTAGTGTTCTGCTAGCTACACGTGTAAAAGGGAGACACATCGTAAATAATCTATTCATCCGTGTTCTTCTGCTAGCTACACTTGTAAACGACTCGTAAATAATCAATACATCCGTGGTGTTCTGCTAGCTACACGTGTAAAAGGGAGACACATCGTAAATAATCTATTCATCCGTGTTCTTCTGCTAGCTACACGTGTAAAAGGGAGACACATCGTAAATAATCTATTCATCCGTGTTCTTCTGCTAGCTACACGTGTACAAGACTCGTAAATAATCAATACATTCGTGTTGTTCTGCAAGCTACACGTGTAGAAGACTCGTAAAAAATCAATACATTCGTGATGTTCTGCTAGCTACACGTGTACAAGACTCGTAAATAATCAATACATTCGTGATGTTATGCTAGCTACACGTGTAAAAGAATCGTAAATAATCAATACATTCGTGATGTTCTGCTAGCTACACGTGTAAAAGACTCGTACATAATCAATACATTCGTGATTTTCTGCTAGCTACACGTGTAAAAGACTCGTAAATAATCAATGCATTCGTGTTCTTCTGCTAGCTACACGTGTAAAAGACTCGTAAATAATCAATACATTCGTGTTATTCTGCTAGCTACACTTGTAAAAGACTCGTAAATAATCAATACATCCGTGATGTTCTGCTAGCTACACGTGTAAAAGACTCGTAAATAATCGTAAATAATCAATACATCCGTGTTGTTCTGCTAGCTACACTTGTAAAAGACTCGTAAATAATCTATACATCCGTGATGTTCTGCTAGCTACACGTGTAAAAGGGAGACACATCGTAAATAATATATTCATCCGTGTTCTTCTGCTAGCTACACGTGTACAAGACTCGTAAATAATCAATACATCCGTGTTGTTCTGCTAGCTACACGTGTAAAAGACTCGTAAATAATCAATTCATTCGAGATATTCTGCTAGTTACACGTGTAAAAGACTCGTAAATAATCAATACATTCGTGTTGTTCTGCTAGCTACACGTGTAAAAGACTCGTAAATAGTCAATACATCCGTGTTGTTCTGCTAGTTACACGTGTAAAAGACTCGTAAATAATCAATACATTCGTGTTGTTCTGCTAGCTACACGTGTAAAAGACTCGTAAATAATCAATACATCCGTGTTGTTCTGCTAGCTACACGTGTAAAAGGGAGACACATCGTATAGCAGCTGGTTTGTGAATTTATTTTACCTCGTTGTGTAGAATATCGTGTAGCAATACCAGTTTGACACTTTTATTCCATAAACATATACCGCGTGCAGACAGACATTGATACATGTTGACAGCATTTCGAATCTTTTAAGATTCATCCTTTAATAATCCATTTGTTATTTCATTAATAAAGAGTTATTGTAAAAATTAGAATACAGCCCATGATGTGACTGTCTAGTTTTTATTGCCTTTGAATGAAAGGACTTGACTTACTTTGCATTGACTTTTCCTGTGAAATCTGCATCATTGGTGCGTCCAAAACTCGGTAGATCAAACGTCACTTCGAACTTCGGTAAAACTGAAACAAAACATATTTTACAAACTTGAACTATACAGACTTACTATGTTATAAACGACATTACAGTTACTTCTCCGTTCGTGTCGATCACGATGGCAATGCACAATCGTGCAGTCCAATCGGTATCTATAAACTGCGTTTTAAATGTGTTCATACAGTGCATCAACTGTTTTGTTCCCATATATACGTAACAATAAGTTCAAGAATGGCGGATAATTCAATTAATACATAGAATAAGGGAGGCATCGATTGACTGTTAACTGAACATTGATATTTGATTGTATTTTAACTAGAACCCGTCTGTTATCGTAAATGTAACCCATGAGATGAGATATGCGTTATCAATCCAATTGTTCATATACAATATATGTTATATACATTCAAAAACAATCATACCATACTCATCCACTGTGACGGTCTTTTCCATCTTTTCTTTCTGAAAAACAAGATATATTCAATTACAGGCGATAACTACTTTCCTCTTGTATCGGCCCTTTTTTTGCCCGATATTATGTAAGAGTACCTTCATTATATGCAGCATACAATAAAGTTCAATCAGTGTTAAAACAGCAAAGGACATATCAATCATGTATTAAACTCTTCTGTCAGACTACATGTAAGTTTCTTGATTTATGCCAAATGTCTGTGATAAGTCTTTTGAAACTAACGGTATGTATTTCGTTCCTTATTCGTATACAACACGTGCATGAAACCCGTCCAGCGAGTTGAGATATTAATGCATCTGCGTGAAGATCCATGCTAGCCTGAGCATCCGCATAGTCTCATGTCAGCTATGTCTTAATGGGTCTTACTTTACATTCAATCATAATTACAGAACTTGCGTTTAGAAATGACCTACCCCTAGTGTTACTTTGAATTTCCAGTCCCCGAGTATTGGTGAGTCCGACATCAACACTTCTCCCTCATAGAGCCCGCCCTCTTTCAGCATCACCTCTTTCGTAATATTCCATTGTTGTATCTTGTTTCCATTTGGGTCCTATCAAAATATGAGACGTTTCACGAGAAACCCAACATTATGGACTCTACGTAATGTATCAACCAAGATCAACCTGCGCAGTCTGCACACGCTAATCTGGGCCGACACATTCCGTCTCAAGGGATCGATATTTAACGCAGGGTCCACACTGATGGTTTTCTTGTGGAACGGCTCAATTATGTACAATAATTATCAGAGGACCTAAAGTGTTTCCTCGTATCAGAGGACCTAAAGTGTTTCATCGTATCAGAGGACCTAAAGCGTTTCCTCGTATCAGAGGACCTAAAGTGTTTCCTCGTATCAGAGGACCTAAAGAGCTTCCTCGTATCAGAGGACCTAAAGTGTTTCCTCGTATCAGAGAACCTAAAGTGTTTCCTCGTATCAGAGGACCTAAAGTGTTACCTCGATAAGACTGGTTTAAACGGGTTCCCTGATAGTATACGCGTTGTCTGCTTAGAAACGATATCCAACTAAATGTCACATTTCGTAAATTGAAAGTATACTACTGTCATAAAGGTCTGTAAAGCGGTGGTTTCCAAATGTAATCGGCTACAGATACTCCGTAAACGTTTGATTCACGGACAAAATGACGATTACGTGTATTTGTGATCAGTGAAAATCATGACAAATCTATGCCGCCCTTCTGTCCGACCGTACCGCTTCTGTCGACGTGACTAGAGTGAATCTTACGTTACAACATAGAATACGGTGGTTCATATCTCAGCAATAAGGTTAGTGGTTAATGTAAACGTATCGGGATCAACTAAACGATTTGAAAACATTGTGGAAGCATGGGGAAAGTAATCATTATGAGCAGTCTCTCCTTTTGCCACACCGTTTTCATAAGTCGCCTGTTGTATATGCGTCAGAAAATGTCAGCTTGTGAAGAAGTGAATACAATGGAAATCTAACATGCGCGTTTGATCATTTATTTATTTTTTATCTGACATAAGCATTTTATCATTTATTTATGTTTTATCTGACAAGCGCATTTTATCATTTATTTATGTTTATTTCATCTTTGGATTTGCATTTCTCTCTCCACAAAAACAGTAATACTCATTGGAAACTAACGTCTGTATATAATAGTATAACTAAAATTGTACTTACGAAAAAATCAATTTCTAAATTATCTACTTTTATTCTGAGGTCAGGGGTCGCTCCAAATGTTCTAAAATGAACTGAAATCAAATGAAAATCATCTCCTATAAGTGTTTATTCCACAATTCATTATAGATGTAGGAAAATACCACTTCGAATTGTCAAAAGGTAAGAAGGCGACCAACATTTGTGTTTATATTAGTTGTTTCCATGTGTGTAATAAACCTTCACAATAACTTAGTTCGTTCTTGCTGTGTCAAGGAAACTACGACAACTTGAGGTCAAAAGTGGCACATAAAGGGGCCCATATTCGTCTTCAATCGGATCGAGTAATCCATTAATTTATCAGGCGCGTAGCTGACTGTTCTCAAAATACGCAGCTGCGTACACATTGTCTCCCGTACTCAAATTTTAAAAAGTTCAAATCTTCAATAAAAACTTGACATGGGATAGGCGTAAGTATAAAACAACTGATCTGACTTGATAGATCTGACGAAAAATGACAAATGCAACACATTTTACTATCTCAAAATTTCCTAGAAAATAAATTTATTTCACTATCAAGATCAGTCATATTATACTACTGAAATGCTCCCAGAAGTCCCACAGACGATTTGGAGGAGATTTTATTTCCCGGACCCCCCTAACCAAAATAGTACACTATGTATACCCTAGCTACACCCCTGTTTATACTAAGTTATTTTGTTTTGTAAAACATTTATAAATAAATGTTTCAGAGATTAGTTCGAGTTGAACGATATATTCGAATAATTACATGTTCGAGATGAACGATGTATTCGAATTATTACATGTTCGAGATGAACGATGTATTCGAATTATTACATGTTCGAGATGAACGATGTATTCGAATTATTACATGTTCGAGTTGAACGATGTATTCGAATTATTACATGTTCGAGATGAACGATGTATTCGAATTTTAACATGTTCGAGTAATCGCGAATTCACTGTATTTTAATTTTGTTTGAGAAAATGCCTTTGGGTTGGTGTTGATTGACAAACTTCCTCGCCGTAACATAATACAATATGGTTTGTGAGAAAACTAGAACATTGTTTCATGTAGCATTATTTGGTCAGATCGTGTACTTTAGTCAGATTGCAATTTCTCCATTTGTCACAATCATTTCAACCCTGTTAAATATTTATATTTTTATTTTAAGACAGTTACCATATTTTAGTCTGGATTTTTCCAAAGTCGTCTGCTGCCTATTTGTTGTATATTGGATGGGTTAAAACTTACTTGTTTGTCCAGGTTTGTAAATAGCCTTGTCGGTCTGTACAACTACAAAAGAGGTCTTGCTTTCATATTGCAGCTTTGTGGTATTTTTGAAAGTAAGACCGCCTGTTCCCTTTATCCGTAACTCATAATCGCCCTCTATCAAAGAATGGGGGATCTGTTGAAATAAACATAAGATACATTCATTATTTATCTGAGCTTTAAGAATGAAAGTTAGTGCTAATTTGGATGAATTGCCCTTAGTATATCGAGGGCTTGGCGTGAAACGGTTGTAACTAAAATTTGTATTTTTTTACCAGGGTTAATCACCTCGCCATAAAGTCTTTATAAGCGTTCAATCATTTTTCTTGGTAAACAATGGAAACTTCGAAACTATGAACACACGGTAATCGTCGAGCATTAATTCTGTTTGAGATACCAATTCCATACAGAAATTGCGGAGTATATCAGAGGTGTTCAACATTTAGCTCCAGTTTTAAAGATGCATGTAGAACACACTCCGGATGTCATCGGCGAATTCCGTCTGTTTACAGTTTCGAAGTTAATGCTCGAAATAATTCTCATTGAAAACACTGAAGATACGATTTATCTTAATTTAATAGCAACAATTAAAGAACATGTTAGATAAATTTGACTGAACTATTTAACCTAGACTTAGATATAAAAGTTGTCTTTAAAAATGCTAGTCTTACACATAATAATAACATAAGCGACCCTCTGCGAAAACTAACATTTGATATGTAATTTGCAACCAGGGTAGAGTTATATCAGCTAGCGTATCTGCGCAGTCCGAACGGGCTCTGCATTTTTCGCCAACTAGTCATAGTTTCAATTCAATACAGCTCTGGGTAACAGTATCCAGCTTGAGCCGTAACATTAATGCACTGACAGGTATTTTAGAACGCGTGTATTATTTACGTTAATGTTGTTTTTCATGAAGCACCGCTCATATTTTGTAACCATGCGTTCAGTGCAACAGTTCGGTAGCTCACGGTTTCCAATTCACCAATCAAAGCACAGCTTATTTAAATGTAGCTACCAAACGGTGTCATTGACCGCATGTTGTTCTTTAACCTTTACCTGTAGGGTTAAAGTATGAAGATTTGTATCAGTAATGGACATCTGTGTTGTACTTAAAGGTTCGGGTGGCGGAGCGGTCGTCGTAGGTGCTGGTGTGGTAGTAGTCGTCGTCGTCGTCGTCGTTGTTGTTGTTGTTGTAGTTGTTGTGTCGTTTGATGATTGCGTACCATTAATGTCAAGTGGTATTAAAATCGGTCTTTCGAATAACACTGGTTCCCTCAACATTGGTAAGCGTCGGCCAAAGTCAGGAAATCGACGAACAGGTTCGGCTTTCTCTAGTGTAATCGTCACGATAACTGGTGACGTCACTTCCGTTAGTAACGATCCTTGAATTTTCAAAGGCACTCCTGGTCTTATGACTTTAGGGGACACAAAAAGATAGGAACTAAAAGAAACAGGAAATTTGTTACAGCAAAACAATAGAAGAAATTATATTTTTTACACAAATGCTGAAAATGTGACAAAAGGCTACAGTATTTGTTAACTGAATGATGCCAACCAGAAAACGGTGTAAACAGATACATACGTTTAGACTATTACACTACGGCTTGTATGAGTGAGTGATTGAATAAATGAGATACACGCCTTTCCAATAGCTGTTTAAGTTATTTCAAGGCGATCAGTAATGGCCCGATCACGTTGAGCCGAATGCCATTCCGTTTGTTTTCCGATTAGGAATTTGTGTTTTCGGGGAGCGAACGGATCATATTCGGGAAGCATTCGGTGTGTTCTATGAGCATACTGGATGTTCGGCTCAGTACGGATGAATACGGTAGCTCCAAATATTTGTAGTAAATGTTCAAAATAATTTTCATCTACCATCCGAATGTGTATTCGGGAAGTATTCGGGAAGCATTATAGGAGCATGTGACATGTACGGAAAACGTTCGGGAAGCATGCGTCTAGTTCTTGGTGCATTCGGAATGAAAATTTGGAGGTGCTGGGTTCCGTATGCTTTCCGACCACCCCGAATGGACCTAGAACATGACGAATGCTTTCCGAAAGCGTGCGTAAAGCATGCGGAACGAGTTCGGTCCATTCTAGGTTGATTCTGAATGCATTCGGAAAGCGTTCGGAATGGACACCTTTCGAAGTCAACATGCGGGAAGTATTCGGTCTATTCTGAAAGCATTCTGAAACCATACTGAAAACATTTGGAAAGCAAACGGAAAGCATTCAGTGATACAAATTGGAGAACACATTCGGAGGGACATTCGGCCAGTTTTAAAAATCACACCACTTTCGTATACGGAAAACAACGGGAATCTAATTCGGGCCAGTGTGATCGCCCCATTAGCCTAAACAACATGTGGGTGGATTTCTCGTACCAGTAGTACAACGTTTATATTTTTTGACTGCATGTTTTAAGTTGCCTGCAGCAGAATTGCCGTTTCTAGGTTAATGGTAAATATGGATAATTTTCGTAATTATAAATATAACGGTCTTATTTGAGATTTTCTGCACACGAATTACTTACTTATCTGCAACAGCACAAGAGATTGCTACAAACAGTAGAATTAACCCTGTCACTAGGTGACCCATATTGGTGGTATGTATCGTCCTTTCGTCCTGAAACAAACATTAAAAGGTGAATATACTGGATACGTTTACTCAGTGTGCCAAAACATAGATATATGCGGTTATGAAAACCATACAGTAGCGAGGTTCCCAAGTGTACAACATGTGTAATAAATAGCCATCATGTACACAGAGCAAACTTCAATCTCATGTATGTTTTAGACATATAATCCATTATATTTATGTATATATATGTGTATGCTCACATTTTCAAATTGTTTTTTCTCAAAGAAACAAACGACCAAACAAACGAAAGCATGAGTTGTATGTTATGGTGTGCACACAAATACGTTTATCCCATGTCCTTGACGTATGCTGCTTATTGTGAAGTGGCTTATTGGCTTGAAATGTACCAATACCTGACTGACATTTGAAACCAGGGACAAACATAGTATTTAAGTCCCTAACAATGCTATTGAAATATTAGTTATATGTTTAAAATGATCTTTCATGAAAGCCTAAATAAAGATACGACGATTTGAATTGATTTTGTTATATGATAGGTAGTTGTGGTGTCCAGTAACGACGCGGTCAACGGGAGTCTAAGATACGTAATGTAAGACAGTTTGTAAGATACGTAATGTAAGACAGTTTGTAAGATACGTAATGTAAGACAGTTTGTAAGATACGTAATGTAAGACAGTTTGTAAGATACGTAATGTAAGACAGTTTGTAAGATTCTAATTCCCAACGACACTGTCAAAACATGTCAAGTAAGTCTCACACAGACTTGATTCTTTTAAACTATTTGAAATTTATCATTTCCATTACCATTACAAATGTACTTCCATTGCAATGTAAACGTCAAAGTTGTCGTCGAAACCCGATGTATGAGCCGTTCCACGAGAAATCAAACGTTATGGTCTCTGCGTAATGTATCGATCCAGATCAGTCAGCGCAGTCTGCGCAGGCTAATCCGGGCCGACACATTCCGTCAAAGGGGGATGGATGTATGGAGTAATGATTCCTGAAACAAACTCCACAGGAGGCGAAAATTGTCTGTCCAGATTAGCCTGCGCGGCATGTTTAGGCTGATTTGGGTCGATGCTTTACGCAGAGTCCACAATGATAGTTTTCTCGCGCATATGTCTCTCACAGTCATTGCTCGAGCGACCCATTTCAAGCATTTTGTGAATACAGTTACATAAAAGGATCATACTTATTATGAACTAAGTCATCCTTTTACGAGATAAGATGGAAACGGTGTGCCAACTCGACCTTATCTGTCGCCAATTAGTATAACAAATAGCTTAATTTCACTTAACTAATTTATCACTTTAGACGGCAGCTGACATTCCGAGATCATTACAAATGCCCTTTAGCAATAACCTTTTCCCCACATACGGATGCTTGCTAACGCCGCTGCAGCAGAGACTTTTTAATCAAGTGTGGCAATGTTTGCCACAATGTTTTCAACTCTATTGAATTACTGTTCTTTCATTTATAGAAAGCTTTGATATTTTTCAACTGTTAGAGTAATTTGAAACATTGTTTAGCTATTTATTTGTCCACTCCGTCAAAAATGAGTTATTGTCCTGGTTTATATTTATCCTTGATACGGTGTCGTCTCACTTTTCTATCTTTTAGTTTTAAGGTAAAATTCTGGGGATGACAACAAATTGTCAAAGTGAGGCTAGGTCAACATGTGTGACTTAGCCAGGGGCAATATTGGTTTTAAAATGTTAGCTCTCCTAATTTGATATTATCCGCCAAATATTTGTACAATATTTTAACCTCGTGCAATTAGACGTTAGCAAGTCCTTGAAACAGATGACTCTAGTCTAGAGCAGACGACGTTTGAAGTGTAGCTTGCATTAACGAAAGAAATCCTCGCTCTTTTACAATATGTTCAACTTTGTATAAACATACTAGCAGTTGTTAGGGGGGGTTGGGTGATGTTAACCCTTTCCTTCATACAACAATTCTACAACAGACGACTTTGAACATATCTATGTAAAATACGAACAATCTCTATTGTATGATAATACTAGAAATGTGGCGATAAGAGAAATTGCTCATTAAGAACAAATTTTCCTTTTGCCACAATGTTCTTTTCAAAAGTAGTCTGCTGTAGAGCGTCGGAAATCGTCTGTATGTGGGAATGGGTTAACATCACCGAGCGATAAGAGTTCATTTTGTTTATAAGACTATCAAGTCAAATAAGTCAAAATGTCGTTAATTTACCCTTACCCACATACAGAAAATATGCAGCAGACGACTTTGAAAACATCTTGGCAAAAACACAGAAAATCACTGTATAAATGAAGACAAAATTACTGAACAAAGTTTAAAACATTGTGACAAAAGAAGAAATTGCTCATCATGAGCAATTTCTCCTTTTGTCATAATGTTTTCCTTAGTCGTCTGCTGCAGAGGCGTCAGAAAGCGTCTACATGTAGGAAAGGGTTAAACATCACCCCATTTAGACCGTCACACGTTATAAGGCCATGGTCGAGGTTCATATGTTAATATTTGAATTATGGTCTTTGAATTAGTTATTTGAAGGGTTTTACTCTTCTTACACCAGTATGTTAGTGTCCTTTGTTTAAAGCCGGTGATGCCACGCAGTTTGTCATCATAATATATATTGGATTATCGGTTGTCATTTTATCTTTACAGTCATTTGTGATAAAAATGGCAGTCACTGTTGTCCGTTTTAGTCTTTATCTGCAGCAGATTACTTTGAAAAACATGCAAGCAAACATATGACAAATCTCTATAAAAGAAGAAGAATTTAATGAAGTTGAACACATTATGATAGACGTAGACATTCCTCATAAATAGCAATTTTTCCTTAAGACACAATATTTTCAAAAGTTATCTGTTGCAGATGTGTGAGAATGCTTCTGTATGTGGTGAAGGGTTAATATGATCCAATTGGCGGTCCTACCTTGATCTCACGCACTGAAGATGGACGTTTTTTTTTTAAAATAAATATAGATATCTCGGGGACACTAAAGTACATGTTATATAGTGTCCCTGGATATCTTAAGCGTCTTAAACGCTTTTTAAATACATCGAGGAAGTATGTATCACAACCAATGAAATAAAAAATACGGAGTATGACTGGTTGTTAAGTTCGAAATGTCATTTTCGTGTAAAAGTACCACTTTCAAAATATACATCCGTTATAACGAAACATGGACATTATCGTAGAAAACCAAACGTTCCGTTATTTACACTTCGACATAATTGTAGTAGACATAAACAATACATAACTGAATAATAAGGTCGATTCTGTTTTAATTAATTAATAATAGTTCTATTTATATCACTACTTAAGAAAGCATGGAAGCCTTTCTTGAAAATGCTCGTAGTCGAATATAGTTAAATTATATTTCAAATACAAATTCAATAGGCCACATGGCCCGTGAGAAAAAACAAAATTGTCATAAAATGATAATAATAGTTGTGCGAATTACGAAAACTAATCGTCGAGTATTTCTGAACAGTAAACACCAAGATTAGCCTGTATATTAACGCACGTTGATCTGTGTGTGCACTAGTACACAATAAATCACAGAAGGGTTCAAGAGACATCTGTCAAATAATGTCCATTTTGTATGAGATTATATTGATTCGCATTGATCTTAAATAACTTGATGACTTTCGTGTGTTTTCACGAATAGTTTATAAATGACGTGTTTAATTGAACGACCTATATTGGAGCGCCTCTGGCGACAATTTGTCAGAATAGGCTGTAACTTGCTCATGTGATGTTATATATATGTAAACTATGTAAAACATCAATATTCCATTAAAATCTTTACGGTACTATCATGAGTCAGATGCTAATATCGTCTTAAATATAATTAAATGTGACAGATGGGTAAAATGTGCACTAACGCACGCATAATAAGTGTTTTAAGAAATCAAATTGAATAATTACATTCTTTATCAAGAATATTTCCAAATCTATATTAAACTTTTCCAACTTGCAGACGCATTTGACGCATTTAAAGCAAACGACTTCTGAAAACAATTTCTCTATTTGCCACAATGCTGTCAACTATATGAAACATTGTACTTCACAAGGTTTTCTATATTGTTGCCGAGATGATTTGAAAAAGATTATTTGTCTTTAACCCTTTCCCTCATATAGACGCTTTCCGACGTCTCTGCAGCAGATGTACAGTTAGTTACCGTCAGCAGTGTTTATAGCAGACGACATATCAGGTAAACAATCATTAACGTCAACATTTAAAATGCTGATAATAAATTATGCATTAGTGCGTCGAGTTTGTGGTTATCTCTTGATGTTGTAGTGTCGTAAATGGGAGAATATGAAATCGTTCTGTCCGACATTCATTATATCGCATTCTTATACACGCAAAGAAGACACAATTGACCTATCCAATGCAACAATTGATAGAATATAGTATAACAAATAAACTCGCTCCTCTTTACACAATAATACTCGACCGCGTCAAACGAGAACTGACCCTCGAGATTAAGCGACCATTGAAGATCCGGATTAGACTGACAAGTAAGAGACAAAATACAATTACATTATATAAAATCTACAAACATCAAGACATCTCTCTGAAACTAAATTGAATGACCCTAATGACCCTAATGTTCAGTAAAGCGGAGAGAGAATTCCCAGCTGATAATATAACACTTCTGTGACATCAGGGACTAATTCTAGTCTATATCCAGATAATACTGCGGCTACGCACAATCTATTCAGGTTTTTAAGATTCACAAGTATCTAGGACGATTACTGTACAAAACGTTAGTTGGATCGTTATTCAGATTGATTCATCCGAATGATGCTGTTCGTTCGGGAGGCATGTATGTGTACAGAGTGTTCTAATACTAGGTTGTCGACACGGTTAATGCCCTGCTCATTGTGTACGGAGTGTTCTAATACTAGGTTGTTGACACGGTTAATGCCCAGATCATTGTGTACAAAATGTGTTCTAATAGTAGGTTGTCGACACGGTTAATGCCCTGATCATTGTGTACAGTGTTCTACTAGTAGGTTGTCGACACGGTTAATGCCCAGATCATTGTGTACGGAGTGTTCTAATAGTAAGTTGTCGACACGGTTAATGCCCTGATCATTGTGTACAGAGTGTTCTAATAGTAAGTTGTCGACACGGTTAATGCCCTGATCATTGTGTACAGAGTGTTCTAATAGTAGGTTGTCGACACGGTTAATGCCCTGATCATTGTGTACAGAGTGTTCTACTAGTAGGTTGTCGACACTGTAAATGCCCTGATCATTGTGTACGGAGTGTTCTTATAGTAGGTTGTCGACACGGTTAATGCCCTGATCATTGTGTACAGAGTGTTCTACTAGTAGGTTGTCGACACGGTTAATGTCCAGATCATTGTGTACGGAGTTTTCTAATAGTAAGTTGTCGACACGGTTAATGTCCAGATCATTGTGTATGGAGTGTTCTAATAGTAAGTTGTCGACACGGTTAATGCCCTGATCATTGTGTACAGAGTGTTCTAATAGTAGGTTGTCGACACGGTTAATGCCCTGATCATTGTGTACAGAGTGTTCTACTAGTAGGTTGTCGACACGGTTAATGCCCTGATCATTGTGTACAGAGTGTTCTACTAGTAGGTTGTCGACACTGTTAATGCCCTGATCATTGTGTACAGAGTGTTCTACTAGTAGGTTGTCGACACTGTTAATGCCCTGATCATTGTGTACAGAGTGTTCTAATAGTAGGTTGTCGACACGGTTAATGCCCTGATCATTGTGTACAGAGTGTTCTACTAGTAGGTTGTCGACACTGTTAATGCCCTGATCATTGTGTACGGAGTGTTCTAATAGTATGTTGTCGACACGGTTAATGCCCTGATCATTGTGTACAGAGTGTTCTACTAGTAGGTTGTCGACACGGTTAATGCCCTGATCATTGTGTACGGGGTGTTCTACTAGTAGGTTGTCGACACGGTTAATGCCCTGATCATTGTGTACAGAGTGTTCTAATAGTAGGTTGTCGACACGGTTAATGCCCTGATCATTGTGTACAGAGTGTTCTAATAGTAGGTTGTCGACACTGTTAATGCCCTGATCATTGTGTACATAGTGTTCTAATAGTAAGTTGTCGACACGGTTAATGCCCAGATCATTGTGTACGGAGTGTTCTAATAGTAGGTTGTCGACACTGTTAATGCCCTGATCATTGTGTACACAGTGTTCTAATAGTAAGTTGTCGACACGGTTAATGCCCAGATCATTGTGTACGGAGTGTTCTAATAGTAGGTTGTCGACACTGTTAATGCCCTGATCATTGTGTACATAGTGTTCTAATAGTAAGTTTTCGACACGGTTAATGCCCAGATAATTGTGTACGGAGTGTTCTAATAGTAGGTTGTCGACACGGTTAATGCCCAGATCATTGTGTACGGAGTGTTCTAATAGTAGGTTGTCGACACGGTTAATGCCCTGATCATTGTGTACAGAGTGTTCTAATAGTAAGTTGTCGACACGGTTAATGCCCTGATCATTGTGTACAGAGTGTTCTTATAGTAGGTTGTCGACACGGTTAATGCCCTGATCATTGTGTACAGAGTGTTCTACTAGTAGGTTGTCGACACTGTTAATGCCCTGATCATTGTGTACGGAGTGTTCTAATAGTAGGTTGTCGACACGGTTAATGCCCTGATCATTGTGTACGGAGTGTTCTACTAGTAGGTTGTCGACACTGTTAATGCCCTGATCATTGTGTACGGAGTGTTCTAATAGTAGGTTGTCGACACTGTTAATGCCCTGATCATTGTGTACCGAGTGTTCTAATAGTAGGTTGTCGACACGGTTAATGCCCTGATCATTGTGTACGGAGTGTTCTAATACTAGGTTGTCGACACGGTTAATGCTCTGATCATTTGATACGTCAGGTTAGGGGTTCATACGGGCCTGTGTTCAGACAGTCGGTTATAACTTATTATCACTCATAATACTGCGTGCATGTTGATTGAATACCGAATACGCATGAAGGGTCGCTGACGGTTATTAAGCCTGTGAACTGCAACACAAACGAGCTAAAATAAAATACAATAAAATGAAATGAAATAAAATAAAATAATAAAATAAAAATAACTTAAATACTATCTATAATTCAAAATGTACTTTACCTATTTAAAATGTGTGCCTCGAACTTACACCCAGAAGAAGCTTGTATAGATTTTGGCAATAACAAATATCGAAAATAAATCACAACTTTGTAATTAAATAAACATGAACGTATTTAATAAACGTAATCACACATGTATCATTCACACATTTACAAATGAATTTATGTTGAGGAAACACCGTACTTTTATATAAAGGTAAAATTTGGCGGTTGACAAATGATGAATGGCCTTCCACACGCCCCTTCGACAAAAACAGCGTTGATTCGTTAATGACGTCGCACGTTACAGCAAGGAGTGTATGTAAATAATATTTTGTTTACCGCGTTCTTGCGTTATATAGAACATCGTCTATCTCGCCGAAAGGTACGGCGTGTGCGGTTGTCAACCCTAGCTACCGGTCAGTACTAGTTTGAGATAGTCTCTACGTTAAGTTGTGACGTGTGTGTACTTGTGAAACCTGTTAAATTGTATTCCTAGACGTCCAGGTGACGCAAATTCCGTGGAGTGGTGTGGCCATATCTTTATGTTGACCAATTACATAATTAGCCGTCCCGCGAGAAAACAAACATTGTGGACTATGCGTAAAGTATCGACCCGGATCAGCCTAAAAATGCCGCGTAGGCTAACCCGGATAGACACTTTTCGCCTCCTGTGGTTTTTCTGTCTCAGGAATCATTATTCTATACCTCTATCCCCCTGAGAGGGAATGTGTCGGCCCGGATCAGTCTTCGCGGACTGCGTAGGCGGATCTGGATCGATACATTACGCGAAGGGCCATAATGTTGGTTTTCTCGCGGGACGGCTCATATGTTATTAGAACCGAATGAAGCCGTAGGAGAAGCATTCTTTAACATTACATAATTGAGAAGCTTGAAGCAATTTTCCATTATATTGACACTCCAGTTTTGTCAACAGTAAACATTATATGTACGTAAAACGTGTGAGGCTACAGAGTATTCACTGTACGCAGATGCATTAATACAACAAACTGATTTTAACCCTTTGCCACATGCAGACACATTTTCACACGTCTGGATCAGACGACTTATTAGGAGTTATTCCTTTGCAACAATGTCATCAACATTTATAAATAAGTCTTCTTTTATTTCGATATATTTTGTATACGTGTACCTATCTTTTCGTCTGTTATTGACATGTTTTTATGATATTCAATAATGCCCGAATGGTAGAGTGGAAGACAAACTTTGATTAGGGTGGTCGATGACCGGATATTCTACAAGAATGAATAAGGTATTAGCAAGTAGATTTATATCACTATTTAAATATTTTGAATTTTGATGGTTATTAGCCATTTTCTATGGTAATTCAATTGAAGCATGGATTTCCTTGGCTGACTAATTTAGGGTACATGTGCAGGTCAGTTAATCATGAGGTAGGTAAAGAAGCCGTAACATTACAATAGAGTTTGCATAGTCTGCAGTTAATCCATAGATGTAAAGGTAAACTGCGTTTCAGACAGAAACTTTAACCACAAAAACAAAACATAGCGACAATTTGTGACTTTATACAACGCGGTAACCTCGCAAATTGGACAGTGACAGTGTCTCTCTTCTTATATGACAATGAAAATATCTATGCTTTTTAATACATAACATGTATATATGTCAATTTAAACTCTGATGATGATGGCTCCGCATTATCTTCAATGTTCGCGAAGGACATTTTAGTCTTGTCAAAATAGGAACAACTCATATTGTGTTGAATTGTAACTTCATGACAACTTCACCTGTTGACAAACGTTGGATTGTCGTTGTAAGTGTGGCAACATAGACATGCGCACCTTACAGCTGTTATTATACCAACTGGTTGGGAGAATCCAGCTCAATAGAGTTTGGTGCAGGAGAGAGCATTGGGAGCGTCATGCAATATGGGGTAGTGTGGTATATGCGGACAGTGAAGACTCAAGTGATATTGTGTATACGTACAGTCGCATCTACTGTTCACCTACGAATCATACGTAGCGTTGTTGTAGATGTTGTGACAAGCTAGAATTGTAACTCCCATACGTTTCACCGCCAGCCCGTGGTATGCGATGTAACAAGGTCTAGTTTCGACTGACGTTGCTGGTCATATGTTTAACCAATCAATGGCTTTCAATTAGGCGGTGAGACATTTTTTGAGGCGGACATGAAACAACGAGCAGGTTACAAGTCGGTTGATCGAACCACTTATCTGTTATCTCCAACATTTTAGATTCAAGCGTTTTATAAATATCGACTATTGCATTAAAAGTATACTGAGAGATTAATGATGATCTAGTTATACTTTTCTTTATTTCAACCCATTCCCACATACAAACAATCTGTAGTAGACGGCTTTGAAAACATCTGAGCTAAAATGTGGAAAAAGGTAAACTTGACCAGCAATACAAAAAGAGTGAACACGCAAATGTTTTGCAATTTTCATGGATAGGATTTTTGAAACATCAGTTTCCTTCTGGACTTAAGTAATTAAATCGGCTATTCAGTTGGTTTAATTCATGTCCGAATAACATATTAGCCATGGACAAGGAATATTTACCACCAGACATATTCAGATATGCGAAGTTCGATTTTGATCTGTACTATTCCACAATTAGTCGCAGATTGTTATATGACATGCCTGAAAAGCATGGTGCATTTTGATCCGATTAGACGGATAGGCAGACCTCTCGGCTATATGTGTCGTAACTAATTTAACTAGATGCCAACAGGCAACACGTCGAACCCGCTCCAAAGGTTTTGCCACAGACATAGTGTTCTTCCGTGCAATTGTAACACAGACTGACACAGGCTGTGACCTGGTAGCAGTTAAT